>JANHFP010001053.1:82604-99046 GCA_032468135.1 Calamaria suluensis | reverse complement strand
TTATTCCATTTGGCTATCTATGTTTTGCTTTCAAAGAGTGCTGTGAACTTTTTGATAAAGACATTTTTGTTTTTGTGAACTTGTGTTGGGTTTTTTTGTTCCCTGGTAATTGGATTTGGCCGGGTCAGCACAATAAGTCTAAGCGCTATTGCTATTGCAGATAGAAGCTCTGTTTGTTTCTCCAACTGTCAGCAATCACATTTAGAGGTTTATTCATATCCCTTAGATATCTCTTCCTTGGAGGAATTTTTTTTGTCTCAGTAGATTCCTTTTAACAATTTAGTTCAGTCCAGGAAAGGGTTTTGTAGAAATGGCCATTTCCACTGCTTTTGCCAGTTTCCCCAAGATTTAAAAAGTCCAAAAATAAATTAAGATGACACTTGAATGGATTCTATGTCATTAGTTCTTACCTGTTGTCTACAGCAGTAATTTTGAAGGATGCTCTCTTATGGTGCTTCAATTGAGATGACAGGAACATTTTACTACATATTATTTAAAGAGTTTATATTGATACTGGGTAGTATGACAGTATTACTATATACTAAAGTCAAAGGTAGTGTTTTTCAGTACAAGATCGACTTCCAGTGACTGTATAGATTTCTGGCAGCAATACAGAAATAGTTCAGCACTACTTCCTTTAGTCATATTTTGGGGGATTCCCAATCAGACCTGCACTTGCATTCTCCCATCCAATTATTTACTAGACCCAACCTTGATTAGTTCTGGGTCTAGAGAAGCCCAGATTGACTACTACAATAATAAACTACTGAGTCAAGTCAGGAAAATTCTCTTGAAAATCTGCAGTCAGCCCGATACACTTACCTGTTGCATCCAGTGGTTCACTATGGGTACTATATGGCAACTGCAGCTTTACACTTGGCTTGGGCAGAAATCTGATTTCTTGACACTTGCTTGGAAGCTTTTTCTGAAAGTTCTGGAAGTGGGGAACTCCTTGGCTAGGAATTGCACTAAAAAAAGGTGTGGGGGTGGAAATAGGAAAGGAGATTCAAACCCAAATTTCCAGTGCTCTGTTGCATATTTCAGGCAGTTGTAAATTGTCTTTTCCATAAAACAAACAGAGCTGAGTTATTCATAGGTACCACTTTATGATATCTCAAATAATTTCATTTGGTCCACTGACAGTTTCTATGTGGCTGAAAATAAACCAGCACACTGCATGTTAATAAGAATTGGGCATCTGGGATGCCTCTAATAATGTAGAGGGTAGAGAATCACACAGGAAAAAAAAGCAAGGAAACTACAGAAATAATCTTAACTCAAGTTGAACAAGATGCATTTCCAATATTAAACTGCTGTTAATCTAGTCTCTCCAGATGTGACAGACTGCAATCTTCATCAGTCTAGCTAGCGTGGCCATAGATTTACAATTAGAAATCCCACAGTCTGGATATTCTCAGTATCTTGATGCAATATTGCATTTTTAAAAAGCACAAAAATATTTATAGGAATATCCGTTTGCGAATTCTCAAAAACTTTCTTCACTCTCCTCTGCAAAATCTGTATTGTAGCCGAGTTGCTTGAAATTCTTACCTAATTGTAGAGGTCATTCCTTGAGCAGGCTGGGAAGAGGATGGAAAGAAATCCACTTCAGGAAAACCTTTGAAAATATACCAAAGCAGTCTTTTCAGACATCACATTTTAAAATAAAACTATTCACGTTTTATTAAGAAGTGGTCTCATAGCGAAGCAAATGACAAACGTCTCTACTTCATATGTTTCAGAGAGAAAAAGAAAAGCAAGAAAGAACAGAGTGCTATAGGCTCTTTGATGAACAGAGAAGAACGATAACATGAATTTTAAAGCACTATCATTGCTTTTTACTTGTATTGTTCAGCTGAAATATGAAATGTGCAGTTGCCCATATAAAAGCCACTGTTGTTATACTGTTACACACAAGGAACTGAGACTGAGATCAGTTAGTTTTAGCCTGTTTCCCACAAATAAATCCCAATATTTTAGTCAACCTTCCCTAAAATATTAAGATTAACCCAAGTTTGACACAGGTCCAATGAGATACATGGCAGGGGAAGATCAAAATTGCTGTCAAATGACCAAACCTTTCCTCTTGCGACCTAACCATTATACTGTGTGCTATATTTTAGTCTTACCTGAGTTTTGCTGTAATTTGGTAACCCATTCTTTCAAAAGTGGTTCAGTTGGAGCTCTGAGAAGATACTTGGAGCCATCATTCAACCTAGACATGTGTGACAGAAAAAGTATTATGGGAATCAGGATTAATAGGTAGTCAGGATTAATAATTCATTCTTAAGTAAGTCAGTACTACTTATTGTAAAGCTGTAGTAACAAAATCCTACAATTCTGAATATGCTTTCTCCTCTGCACCTTCATGAGATCTCTTGAGGGTTTTGTCTGAGATGCTTATTTAGGATACTTTCCTGCCCTGGACTCAATCCTCTTTTATCTGACCATTGTCTTGGTAGTGGCTATTCCTCCTGTCTGTCAAGGCCACTCCCTCCGCCCTCTACATATGACGTCATAAAGAATACTGTATAATTATGGAAAGCTGTCTAGACAACTCCATAGAATACTTTCCTATTCTCCATAAAACACTTTCCAGGACTTCCTAATCCTAAAACACCTGTCAATAGAACTATTAGATGATAGCTGGGCACATTCCAGTGATGTATTTCAGTGGGAATTAAGACATAAATAACAGGTAGAAATAACTTATCTATCTTAAACATTACTACCAGTTAAGAGATGGGAATGACTGAAAATTGTATGTGAAGAGGAACCAATTAGTGCTAGAATTCTGAAAAGAAGTTGATTCTGTTCTCTTCAGGAACGTTATTGGCACTATGAGTTATCCTAGAAATCTGATGGGGAGTGGAGATATTACTAACTGCCTGTGTCCTTCCTCAGCAACTGAACACAGTGAATGTGTTCCACTGTTGGCATACTGGGATATCTACAATAATTGTATAAAGGATAGTACCTGTTCCAAATGCCCAGTCAGAGAATGAATGAATTTCCAAATTTTAACAGCACCTATACCTGAAAGTGACAAATGTGTCCAGGTACGAGGATACAGAAGCGGAAAAATTGATGCTACTCACTGTAACGTGAAACAATTGCTCTTTTTGGTGTATTCTGTTTCCAGGGTGCAAACCGCTCCAGACAGATTCAATGGTATGGCCATCACAGAACTCTGCTATGCAAAGAAGGCAAACATAAAGTCCCTACACTTGAAAATATTTGTTCTAACTAAGTCTCTATGGAACAGTGCTTTCAGGTAAACAAATATTTCTTCTTCTTGGAGTAGGGTAAGCATTCTGAAGGTTTTGCTATAGCTATCAAAGAAGTAGAGTAGTACATATTTAACTATGAAAAAGCTTGAGAAATGGCAAACCTCAAGAAAGGAATGATCCAGGATTCTGTTTCTGCATTTCTGTTGATTTAGGCCAGGAGTCTCCAACCTTGGCTGAATTAAGATTTGTGGACTTCAATATCCAGAATTCTTCAACCAGCCATGCTGGTCAGGGAATTCTGGGAGTTGAAGTCCACAAGTCTTAAAGTGGCCAAGGTTGGAGACCTCTGATAGACACAATGTTAAATGCAAGGATCTCTTTGTGATCATGTTCACTCTTCTTGCTTGATGGATCAACATCATTATTCTAAAAGAGCATATGCAGGTGCTTCTATGAAAGTTTTGTGAGTTTTAATCAGTGTCATTTATAATTACCATTTAAACTCGGTTTTCATACACCTACGGATAGTGTATAGTCTGTTATCCTTTATTATTGTACGAGGGTACACATTGTTTTAACTTTTATTTTGGCAAAAATGTGCTTTATTTCTAAAACTAAGTCAATGAAAACAGTATAAAATGTTTTCAAGTAAATATATTTCATGACCCCTTGTTTATGCAGAAGTCACTGGGTGAAGGATTATATAGGACATAAAAATGGTGGAGAAACAAATTCAAGCAGAATTTTTTTTAAAAAAAACAACGACAATGCTAAATATTTGACAGAAACTTTTTTATATTACACCTATTTCATTTCCATTGGGGAAAATCTATCAATGTGATTGCTAGGAGTAGATGAAGACTTGATGGCATATAATCAATCAAACATTTCATTTTGTGTTTTCTGTCTCTCTCTCTCTTTCACCAACATTACCTTGAGGGTATCTTTCTTGTCCTGGTAAAAACACAAAGTTTGCCTCATCAGAACTGTATGAAATGTGTTCCAGGATCGACTATTTGCCTGACGGAACAGAAAGAAAAATCCAAGGTCAGATCTAAAACAGATAAAGATTGACCAGTTACAAGGCACTGAAAAAAAAAAGAGTTATGACCTGTCCTGGCACTTATAACCAGCATTCCCACAGTCATGTAACCATAATTTGGGTGTTTGGCTACCATCCTATATTTATGATGGTTGTAGCATCCCAGGATGATGTGAATGTGATCATCCTGTGTGACTTTCCCAGCTGGCCTCCAACATGTAAAGTCAAGGGGGGGGGGAAGGTGGATTCACTCAATGACCACGTGATTCACTGAACAATTACAGTGATTCGGATAACAACCATGGCAAAAAATATAAAATCAGGAGCTTATCAATGGAAATTGTGGTCATAAGTTGAGGACTATCTATAAACTCTTTCTTAAAACATGGGCCAAGAAAAGCAACTAATGTCCAAAAACTCCTCAGGGCACAAAATATTTGGCACCTAGCACATAAAGTATGGGCGATTCCCTGGTAATAATTTCCCCATCCGCAACTGGCTCGAAGCAAACTAATTTTTAACTTTATTTTAGTGGACAAACTGTGGATTATACCTGTCCTGAAAAACTCTGATCATTTATTACTTTAGCTTATGCTTGAATCATCTCACTGAAAATATTTGGGCCTATATCAATGTTAATTACTGACAACGTACCACCACAGCACTAGATGAGATTGTTTCAGTGTGGCAATTTATTGATAACCAGTAGTTGTCTGGATCTGTAGACAAGCTTTAGCAAGAAGTAAAAAGGAATGAACATATTTCCCCTTTTTCTATATAAATACCTTTCTGCCCCCTGCCTGCAATAGGTTCTTTCTTTCCAGAGGTCCTTCCATCATCTGAAGTTCCAATTTACTTGGAAGAGTCTAGAAAAAGACACATGATCATATAAAGTTTCCTTAAAACATTAAAAAAACCCAATCTCTTGCAAAGGAACAGGTGGCATTTTTGTATCACTTTCCCCAAAACGTAGCAAAAGGAAAGGATAATGTTTTGTTGCCAAACTTGCAACAACATTAACTTTAGCTTTTTTTTTCAAGTAAGCAAATTCCAGGTCCCAAAGGTGTTTTTTTTAAAAGAAAGAAAGAAAGAAAGAAAGAAAGAAAGAAAGAAAGAAAGAAAGAAAGAAAGAAAGAAAGAAAGAAAGAAAGAATGAATTTATTGGTATTTCATGGGATAAGGGAAACGGTGCAGGGATAGGGAAAGTTTTTAATCCATTTGGCCTTGTTTTTTGAGATTGAAAGGCATAATGCAAAGTATGTTCATAACTTTCAGTTGACTAACAGTAGGATATTTCCTGTTCCAGCATTCTCATAATATTTACTAAAATAATTTCTTAAGTCTCCAGTTATCTATTTACTACTTTCATATTCTATTGAGCACACATCTTATTTATCTTGTGATCTTAATCCCCTGGGCGACAACCCCCCTGCATCTCCAGGTCCAGGCCACCGGGCCTCCTCCCTCCCCCTTTCCCCAAAGGTTCTTTTTCAAGAGGCAACTGGACTTCCTTGTTTTTCTTTGAAGCGGTTTCCCTTCTCATCCAAGAAGCTTCTTCAGGTCTGACAGGATGGTGGGGAATGACGGCTGGACATTTGCATCCTTTTAGAGGATTGTTGAAGCACTTGGAGGTTTATCTGTGTCCTCAGGGTCACCTTAGTAGTCATAACATTAGCACTACTAATGGTTATATACAGGGGTGGGTTCTGCTTACCTTTACTACCAGTTCTCAACGGGAGTGCAGGCATGCGCTTCTGCGCATGTGCAGATCACCCACAATGACGTTGGGGCAGGTGGGTGGAGCCTCCCACTAGTTTTACTATCGGTTCTATATAATTGGACCGAACCAGGACCAACCCACCACTGGTTATATAGCATCATTAGCAGCACTCAGGTGACCCTGAGGACACAGGTAAACCTTCAACAATCCTCTAATCTGACAAGCTGTCTGCAAGGTATAAAATCCTTCCATTCCCCACTATCCTCTCAGAACTGAAGAAGCTTCTTGGATGAGAAGCGAAACATCTTCAAAGAAAAACAAGAAAGTCCAGTTGCTTCCTGATGAAACACCTTTGGGACAACCATAACCTGGATGACTGAGAATGTTTACAGACTTTTAGCTATACAAATCCCAGGTGTGCTTGTCTACCATTGCTATTAACTTCCAGCCACATGGAATTGGCCAAATTAACTGATGTTGATGAGTATCACACACTCTCTCTCTCTCTCACAAACACACACACACCTGCGAAAAATTGTGAGTTTTGCATTAGTGGGAAGATAAATCTATCAATTCTGTTGGGGACATTTGAAAAAGAACCACAAACATTTAAATGTTAGATAGAACATTTAAATCTAATACAGTTTTTCCCATCCCTCCCCTGGAGAGCCAATCGTACTAACCTTGCTAACACTTTTGCTTTCTTCTTGGAATTTCTGTTGATCTGCTGGATACATTTTTTGCCGTGACAATTCTCCGGGTGAAGCTGCTGCCTCTTTACTTAGCTCCAGGCAAGAAGATATATCTGCTTTGCTGCAGTGATTTGGTCTATTTTTCCTCTTGTCAATCCCAAGACTGGCCCTTTTTCCTCCTTCTGAACTCTGAAACAGTTCAGCAGAAGTGGGAAGCTTGAATTTGGCTATCAACCAATTATCTGCGGATGTCAGGAGAAGTTTTCCAGCTGAACTGCCCAGACTTTGTTCTTTGTTCATCTTTCTTCCTGGGTCGTCGGGGACATCTGACCCTTGTTTATGCTTCTCCATATTATTCCATATGGCCTGCAGTTCTTCTTCCTCTTCTTCAAACATCTCATGAGCAGGATGACGGACGCCTGCTGCCGTGTCTTGCAACTTTGTTCCTTTGGTTGCCTCTGCCCAGGGAGTCAAATTAAAAGGACCGAGTTCTGGGTTACTCAGAGTATCTTCCTCACAGCCCAGTTCACAATCAAGCTTGGAAAGTTTGGTGGGGGATTTATGTCCTAAGTGCAGAAATGAAGGCGGGTGTCTTGAAATGCTTCCTTCAGGCCACTGGGTATTTTCCTTTTCTGATGTCCCATTCAAGAAAGGATCTTTAATTCTGGTTAGATGGGAAACTAAATCAGGGCTGCTTGTAGATTCAGCAGAGGAAGGCTTCAGTTTCAGCCTCAAAGCTTCTTGAACTTTGGCTCTCTTGTCATCTACATCTCTTACTTGCTTCTCTTTGGAACTACCCATGTTACGCAGTGAGGCAGCTAGTTTATCCCACTCCAAACCTATCTGCTCGTGCAATACACTGGTGTGAGAGGGCTTATTTTGCTTGAAATCAAAACGTTCATCACTGGAATTGCTTTGACTTGTAGGATGAAGCCTCACCTCGTCACTAGAAGCAACAGAGTAACTTTTCTGCCTGCCGTAGCTTGGGTTGAGGTTCACTTCTTCAAACCAAGTGCCTTTCCTTGACTTGGGAAGTTTATGAGATACGTCTCCTGTTCTCGTGGGCTTCGGATGCATTACTCGCTGTCCTCTTATGGTTTCCTCTTCCAGTCTGATATTGGTTTCATGTGTCTTTGTCTCTTCGGTACTCCTTTGGGCCACTTGGTTCACCTGCTTTGCTCCCTTCCTTTCTGCTGTCTCTTCCCTTGCTACCTTGACAATATCCTGTACGTTTCTAAGAGCACTGAAGTCCTTGGGAAGTTCCAGGCTCAAAACAGATCCCAGGGAAAGATGCTGACAGGTGTTCACCTTTTCGGTGGATGACTGGTGGCTATGGAGACTTGTGTTTTGTTTCAGGAATATGCACTTCCCAGACGTTTCTCTAGGTAAATCACATTCTGCCTCAATAGCCCATTCTACTGGATTCTTCACACAATCCACCAGCTCTCTTTGTGGTAAGGACAATGCCTGCAGGATTTGCACCCTCTGGGTGCATCTAGGAGGCCAAGTGTTACTCATACTATGCCTCCCTTCTTGCAGATAATTTATCTTTGTTCCCATAATCCTTTGCAAATTGAGCCGCTGAATATCTCCTGCCATTGCTTTGGTTTTTCCCTTTGGGGAGCAGCTGGAACTAATTTTGGGGAAGGTATGGGAGGCTGCTTTGCTCCATTCTCCCCTGGAAAATAGGAAAGAAGAAACTCTGGGAGGCAATTGCTTAACAGATTCTGATATGAAGGCTGAATTTCCAAAGTCGGGGTCCTGATTGCTACATCCATCTTTCTCCTTTACATGTAGGTAGGTGCTCACCTGTAAAACATAGTAAGGAAAGTGAAGAACATCTCTGAACTGCATCAGGCTGCTGGAGTCTAAACCAAATATTTAGGATAGCGCAGACAGCAGCAAACTTTGCATTCGTAAGACCTTATTTAAACGCATGCACTGACACATGCTTTCTTCTGCCAAATGTTTATTCACTCTTCATTTGAAAGACCCTTTCATGCAACCTTCCCCCCCCAAAAAAAAAAATGGACAATGCATTCCATGTTTAATAATGTTCTTGGCAACTGAAATTCTAGCTATTCTAGTTTACTTCATTTTATTATTCCAGGCTTTTCAGAAAGGGAGGGAACATTAGTCGGAACTTAAATGTAGAGGAACCTAAACTAAATGCATCTCAAAGCATTTCGGTATAGATGATGTATTACCCATTCTCAACTCATTTCGACATTCAGACTATCAACATAGCATTAAAAATATCTCTAATGGGTTAAGTTAAAGTGATCAGCTGAAAGGCTATTTTCCAAAAACAAAGTATTTTCTCCTGTCCATAACTAAGCTCAAAATTCAGTATACCGTAGGACTCATTTCTTGTTTCTTTTTCCTTTGTAAATTGATAGATTCCTTCATAGTGGGATCTAAATTACATACTGTCCTCGTCCTAGATATCTTCCATGAATTTGTAAGTCTGCATAGGGGACACTAGTCCAGCATCCTCAATAGTTATACAGAACAGAGAACCTTCATTAATCTAGAGACTAACAGCAGAAACTCTGCAGGCTTCAATTCTGTCCTTCGGTTAATCATTGAAGATGCAAGATGTGGGGGAAGTACAAATATAGCATATACAGAGAGCTTGGATAAAATGCAACATATTTAAGAGCCATGGTGGAACAGTGGTTAGAATGCAGTATTGCAGGCTAATTATGCTCACACTGGCAAAAGTTCAATTCTTTCAATCCTGACCGGCTCAAGATTGACTCAGCCTTTCATCCTTCCGAGGTGGGTAGAATGAGGACCCAGCTTATTGGGGGCAATAAGCTGACTCTGTAAACTGCTTAAATAGGGCTGTAAAGCACTGTGAAGCAATATGCAAGTCTTGAGTGCTATTGCTGTTTAAAGTTGGGAGCAGTTTTCATAGGACATATTAGGATATGAGATGGAAACTTTAATGCAGCTGTAATATATTCACACCTTCATACATTGTACCCTTGCTAAAGGTGTCTGCCTGATTCCTAACATGGACGTGATAATTGTAAATCAATGCATGAGTTAACTATGAGGAGTAGCAATGAACTAGTTAGTTAAGGACCTTGCAACATGCAGCCATGGGCTCTAACATGCATCCCTGGTCCTCACTCCCTCATTCCTACATCACAGCAATTTTACCTCTTTTGCATGCTGATGGTACAGCCTTTTCTTTCTCTTTAAACTACCCAAAGTATTTTCTAAAAGTCCCTGGCAACGTTTCCAAAATGTTTTACAGGCTGAGGGTTTAATTTCAGAAAGCTGGATATTAGGAAAGAAACAAAAACGGAAAGTGAAGGAGTAGCTAGCGACAAGCTATAACAGCCAACAGAGAAAGGAAGGTGCACAAGTCAGTTGGTGCCACATAGAAAGATTGTGCTAGACATATGTATGGCAGCTGTATATGTAAGAAGCAGAAAACAAAACTAGCTTCCTTGATCCATAATATGCTATTCCTTAGTTATGAAAGTCCAAATTTTCCACTGATGTCAAGTAGGCTCTCCACTTGACATTCTTAGTTTGGAATGTCCTCATATTAAATATTCTTGCCTCCCATTGCTCCAGAACATCACAGATTGAGGAACTTTTAAGATGTGTAGATGTCAACTCCCAAACTTCAGGCTGGCTAGGGAATTCTGGGAGTTGAAGTCCCCACATCTATATATATATATATATATATATGTATTCGTAGATTTTCACAGGTATAGGTATGTAGGTCTTGGTATATTCGGGTCTTTTCCCATGTAAGATTGAGAGTATCTTGGCAACATTTTAACGAGGTCCCATTCATCATCTTCAGGGTGGTGTTTTTGGCTCACACAAGCAGGAAGCCGAAAACACCAGCCTGAAAATGACGAGTGGGACCTCATCAAAACATCACCAAAATACTCTCAATCTCACACGGGAAAAGACCTGAATACACCAAGACCTGCGCGCGCACACACATATATATCTTTGGCAAGGAAATAGCTTAATGCCTTACCTTGTGTGAAGTCTCATGTCCTACAGTTGGTGATGCTGCAGTCTGGCTTCCTGCAGCTTTTTTCTCCCCTTCCTTTTCAATGTTCAGGATCAAGCTCACTGTGCTCCCCAAACTGCCAGGGGATGCTTGTGGCACAAGTAACACTGGGGTCTCTGAGGCTTCTAGAACCAGAGTTCCCTTAGGGACATCCGTCTGAAAGGATAAACCATTTCCTGATTCTTCCAAGCACTGGTTGTACCCTGGAAAAACATTTAGTGCAAGTGCAGTGGAGACTGCTTCATTCTGTTGTTTATGGTAATCTCCTGCAGAACATCTCATTAACACCTTAGAGTTCAGGATACCATCTGTTTCAGTCACATCAGCTCTAGAATCGAGTTCAACCTAGAGAGTAAGGAAACACAATAAATAAGCTGCAGTGGGTAATTTGCTTCCATCAGCTTGATATGTATTGTTATTTCTTCGGAACTGGCATCTACTTCCTTCTTGACTGTACAGGCTTCTCTCCTATTAACTGGACATAAGATTGTGACTTATTCAAACTGTCAGACAGTGAGGAGGCTGGGGAGGAACATGAGCCAGTCCTGGAGTCTGGGACCCAGATGAGGGCTCTGTGTCGGAGGTAGATATTGGGACAGGGCTATCTGGGAGTGATGTGCAGGCTCTGGAGCCCTCAGAGTTGGACATTGGAGAGGCAGAGGAACAGGAGGAGCCTGTTCCTAGTGCACACTTGCACAGAGCTGTCAGAAGGCAAGAGCAGCTAAAGCAAAAGGGACAACTCGGGAGTAAGGCCAGGAGATTATTGGCCGCTCCCATAAGGCTTAAAAGAGAAAGAAAGGCATTTGGGTCTTTTGCAGGAAAGCAACATTGCTAACTCTGTTTCCAGTCGGCATCTCTGCTTTGTTTTTGAACTCCGTGGGGCTTTGCCAAGTAAGGCCTTTGGCAACGTGTCAAATAAGATAAAGGTTGGTGATTATCCTGAAGGACTTCTCCCGAAGGACTTTTTTTGCAAATAATTGGAACTCAGCTGGGAATTAACATAATTCTCAGCTGTTGCAATAAAATAGATTTTTTTTTTGGGGGGGGGGACTAATTGTAAACCAAGGTCACCACCTAACCACCCAGATATACAAATCAGAGAAAAAGATAATAAAGTTAAATAATAAGGAAACTTCAGTCCTCCCCCCTTGGTTGTGCAATACTGTCTTCCTCTTTTCCCAAGGCCACAAATAAAAGTTCCTATTTGTAACAAAGGCACACTAGAGGCATACTGACTTGGAGGTTCTGAGGCATGTTTAGAGTGCAATCCTGAGTTTTTCGCTCATCATTCTTGTTTCCAGGGTCCTTTGGGGAACACTGTGCTTGATATCGTACCATCATCCATCCCAGCATGTTCTGTAGCTCCTCCATCCGCTCCTTTATCTAAAGGCAGAACAAGTGTGAAAGGGGGGGGGAAGCCCACCTGAAATGCCATATTACAATACCTCTGAAACTATTTCCATTCTCTTAAGTATTACTTTCCATATTCTTAAGGGTGTTAGGTAGATTAATAGATCTGTAACTCTCCTTTTTCATTCAAAGAGTTTAGCGATTATATCCTACCTCAATAAGGCCTGCTAAGAGAACCTATCATTTTGTACAAAAACCACTGGCACCTTAATGATGAACAACTGTTGGTAGTTCAAGGATAACTGCGAAAATTTTGTAGGCAACAGAGGGCTTTGTAAGAACCATGGAACTGATGTGTCATATATTTTATGCATTAAATTATTAGAGAAAGAAAACAAGATTATCACAACTCTTTGGGCTCTCCTCAAATGTTGCCAAGAGAGAAACTCCTCTTTCATCTTTTGCAGTCCTCTTGCACGTGTTTTAGAAGACAAGGACTGATATTCCTTACAGTTAATTTCACTTTTCCTTCTAATTGGGTATTAGAAGTATTCCTGTAATGTTCCTCCTTGTTCTCAGCAGCTACTCTCTGTGTGATATTCTTTAGTTGCTTCTTCCCATTTTAAATTCTTCTATGTCAGTCTATTCCCAAAGTGTCCCTGTAGTGCTACTCCTCTGTGTGATAACCCAACCCAACCCAATTAACAACCCAAAACCAGGAACTTAAAAAAAAGCCCAATTTTCTTCTTTCTTCCAAAATTAGTTTATTTTTCAAGAGCAAAAGTAAATCCTTGCCAAGACAAACTGTGGCTGCAGTCCAAAGTTAATTACTGAGTTATAAAAAAACAAAACTTGGAGACGAAGCTCTTACCCCAAAGAGACAAAGACAGAACTTGTAAAATCAACTCACTGACTCCAGCGCTGTTGATTACAACCGGCTGGCTTTTAAAGGGTTCCACTCAGCTATGTTCCTTACTCCTGAGTAGCCTTTTCTCCATATCTGTTTTTCTACCTTGGGTCAGATGGGGGCGCTGTTCCCAGGTCCTCCTCTGAACTGTCCTCCTCTGACTCCACTCCTCTCTCACTGGAGTCTGCCTGGGCCTGCTCTTCCTCTGCTCCAACCTCCCCCTTACTGCTCTCTGCCAGCTGTTCCTCCTCAACCTCCAAGTTGGACGTTGGCAGAGGCATGACACCCTGATTTTATGCTGATGCTTTCCCTTGCGATCTGATTCATGACCAACTCTGAAACCTGTCCCTTTGCTTCCTTTTCAAACCCTTGAATTAGTTTCACTTTACCAGTAGACGAGAATATTTGTAGCTCAGGGTTGAATTGTGGGGTTATTGGTGGTCTCTGAACTTGGTTATTGCCAAGGATTTCATAGCTTCACTCTGTCTCTTCCCAAATATGCTCTTAATATTAAAAATAAATCTTTGAGATCCTTGATCCAAATCACTGTTCTGAAACCATTCCTTTCTTCTACAGTACTTCTCTAAAATAAGCTATAGGAAAACTCAAACTTTCTTAAGAACTCAAAGCAATTAAAATCTATTTGAAACTTAGCATATTAATCCAGTGCAATAACCATTATAAATTACATTGAAGGTTGTGCTTTCACTTCTGTAGAGGGCAACATATTCACAGAATTGAATTTTATCTCTCATCTTAAAGTCTAGGTTTAAAGGATAGGTTTGTCTGTCCCACCCCATGTATGCTGCATTTCACCAAAGTTTCTCCCTACTGGCTCAAAATAGAAGACATTGGGATAGTTTTTATAATTGATACCATATTATTATTTTCTGATCATTTTAGCAATAACTAAATGAATAACTCACTCATAAGATCATGTTACTGGACTTCTCTAAATCAGAGATATCAAATACTGTAAGTGCTCTAAACAATTTTTTTAATGTATAAAATACTTGCTCGCTGGGTTTCTTTATGTGAAAAAAAATGCTTCCAAGGGTGCCAATTGGATATAATCTATAATTACATATTATCTCTCTTTCCCCAGGTCTTTAACTCATCTGTATCTGTGAATATATGCTATCTAACAAAAAAAACATTTGCTACTGGTTGAAGCGAATGCCCAGGAGAGGGCTGTTTAATGGTGCAAAAGATATGTATGTAATTAAGAGCAGCCCTGAGACATCAATGAAAACCATTATCTACAGAAAGCCATTAGCTGCTCTGAGCCACTAATTCATAAAGACATGCAAATTGGAAAAGCTACCATGATCATCTTCTGGCCTAAATACCGATTCCTAAATTACCTAAATGAAATCCCGTTGGACAGCCCGTGGGATATTTATATCCCTAGCCTTTCACACTTACCGTTTTATTCAAATAATGCTCCTCATCTATCAGCTCCCACCCTGATGCTGCCAACTCTTCAAACTCCTTGAATTTGGCCTCCATGCTATTCTTCAGATTCTCCCAGGGGGCTTCTGAAAGACCCTGGGCATGCAGATTCTCTGAGAAAATTTGTGCCCGGGTGTCCTCTGTCCAAGAGCTAGAAAATAAAGGGTAACATGACAGCTGTGAATGCAACCAAAAGAAACAGGTCTTCATACCTGCCTAAATATAGCAATTTTGACCGTCCATTGCGAAAATGGAGAGGAGGTAGACTAAAACCAAAAGGATGATTTCTGGATGATGTTGGAATAGCAGCAGCAACAATAACAAAAACCCTCAATGACTTTGTGCACCAAAATTTGTCTGCTGAATGAGGAAACCTGGAAGCAATAGGGGTGGTTTTAATGGATATTGGGGGACACGGTGGTTCAGCGGGTAAGACAGCTGAGCTTGTTGATCAGAAGGTCGGCAGTTCAGCGGTTCGAATCCCTAGTGCTGTGTAATGGGATAAGCTCCTGTTACTTGTCCCAGCTTCTGCCAACCTAGCAGTTTCGAAAGCACGTAAAAATGCAAGTAGAAAAAATAGGGACCACCTTCGGCTTTGAAACGGAGATGAACACTGCCCCCTAAAGTCGGAAATGACTAGCACACATGTGCGAAGGAAACCTTTTTAATGGCTATGAAATACTGCATGTTTGGTACTCAAAATATACTCTTAGGCACAGAAGGTGCTTATGGGCCACTTATTCCTTAATTCTAAATGCATATTTTTTACACCAAGATTTGGTTGGTAGATCTTCAGGTTGCATTAAAAAATAAAATAAAATGCACCAGACAAATCAGAAGCCCACTCTGTGCTACCAACAAAGCCACAGAATATTCACCTGAACTGCAGTCAGATAATTAGCTATTAGGAGCAAAGAATCGAACTGGATGTCTATTCTGCATCTGGGTCACTAGATGGCAGAATTTCTCTACCTTTAGTTGATAATTAAGATAGCAAGCACTTCCCTCAATCCTTTTAAAAACATCAAACCACCTTCAAGTTGTGCTGGACACCTACTGGCTTACATGGACATTTCCATTCAGTTTTCTTGGCAAGAGATGGAAACACTTTCCATTACCTTGTCTACTCAGGAAATATTAAAGATGTAAAAAACAATGTCAGCTGCTTCTCCCACTATTGTTTAAAAGTTAGCAAGGAACATATAGGTCATCATACTTGACAACACTAAAATATTTGCATGCTATTTTGTTTCAATAAAGGTGTATAATGCAAGGAAATCTGTAGCCAATGGCAACTTCCCAGTATGTTTGTCATCTTGTGATAAGTTACATTCAGATTGCACGCAATTTGATATCAAGGAATACTTGCTGTAGAGAACTGTGCCTAGGACCGAAATAGATTTAAGAAGCTAAGTGACTTGTCTTCAAAACAAAAACATCTCATAGATGTGATAAGTAACAAAACAGCTTGGAGGTGAAGGAAATTTAATTTTTTTAAGTCAAAGGACTATTTCCTGATTCTGATATTCAATTAATTTTAAAACATCAAGCCCTCCCCAAGATATCTGTAGGAGCAAGGCACATTCTTGCTGAAGTATAAAATGTACAAAGAAAATAAGACTAGCTACAAAACTATGCCGCAGGGGTCACCAAACCTGGCAGATTTAAGACTTGTGGACTTCAACTCCCAGAATTCTCCAGCCAGCTAATTCTGCAACTATACAAGTATTAAAGCTGCCAAGTTTGAAGAACTCTGCTATATGGTATGAATTGTAAGGAAATTGTAAGGAAATTCTGGGAAGCCCTTTCTAAAGAATGAAATATTTTGAGAATATTAAAAGAAGTAGAATATTCTATTTGTCCAAAGGAGAAAAGGAGAAACCTGTTCTTAGAGGCAGGAAGCAACCCCAGTCTTTCTTAAGAGCCTCCAGAAGATTGAGCCTCCAGTGCCCATTAAGAAAGACTGAGCTAGCCTACTCACAAACAAAACATTTTCCCTCCAAA
>JANHFP010001053.1:0-28122 GCA_032468135.1 Calamaria suluensis | reverse complement strand
TTCCGACTCTAGGGGCCGGTGCTCATCTCCGTTTGAAAGCCGAAGAGCCAGCGCTGTCCGAAGACATCTCCATGGTCGTGTGGCCGGCATGACTAAATTCCAAAGGCACATGGAGTGCTGTTACCTTTCCACCAAAGGTGGTCCCTATTTTTTCTACTTGCACTTTTTATGTGCTTTCGAAGCTGCTAGGTTGGCAAAAGCTGGGAGAAGTAACAGGAGCTCACCCCATTACACGGCAGTAGGGATTCGAACCGCTGAACTGCCAATCTTCCAATCGACAAACTCAGCTGCCTTACCACACTGAGCCACCGTGTGTCCCTTTAGTCCTGCTTAATGAGTCCTTCTTTAGGTGACTCATTGCCTTGTGCCATCATGGGCAATATTTTTTCTGTTTGGTAATTAAAATAACTCGCATTCACTCAGAATTGCACTTCAGTTGGATAGTTCTTGTAGAAGTCCCTAAAACAGAGTCTTATAGAGTTAACTGGAATTATTTTTTGCCTGTGACTCCTAAGTAAGTGGACAGGATATTGCGTATTGTGAGTTTAGCCAATTGTATACTAGATCTAAGTCCCACATGGCTGGTCAAGGCTGTTCAGGAAGTGATCTGCTGTGTTCCACTACAATGATGTGCTTCCTTCTCAAAGAGCCATCACTGAACCCAAATATCCTAGAAGTCTTCACCCAATTCCTTAGGGAAGGTTATAAAGAAAGTGGTTTGGCTTCAGTTCCAAAGCTTCTTGGAGGAGGTGGATTATCTCTATATATTTAAATCAAGTTTTAGGTGTGTATGCAGTATAAAGAAAATCACACTAGTTAATGACCTGCGTTGGAACCACAATGCTACAGCACAGTGATAGGTATGCCTGCACTGGTTTCTAGTTGGTTTTTCGGTGCAATTAAAAATTCTGTTATCACCTATGCAACTCATTATGTTACAGGGTTTAGTTCAGTGATGGCTAGCCTTTTTGCCACCGTGTGCCAAATGTGGGGGGGGTGTGCCTGGTGGGGGGTTTGCATGTCCACGTGCCCACATCCATAATTCAATTCACCCCACCCTCCCTAGAAAGGAACTGGAGCCTGGGGAGAGTAAAAAACGGGTCTTCCCCACTCACCCAGGCCCTCCAGAGGCTGGAAACAGCCTCTTTCCTGACTTCTGGTAGGCCTGGAAGGCCCGAATATCAGCTGGCCACCACCTGCATGTGTATCAGAGCTGAACTACGGCAATGCTCTTGTGTCCACCGATATGGCTCCAAATGCCACCTGTGGCACCCGTGCCATAGGTTTGTCATCACAGGTCCAGTTAATTGAAGGAAAGTCTCTTTCTGTTTTTTTCTGAGAAGTAAACTCAGGCAGAGTGAGCATGTTCTAGATCTCGTCAATTAAAAGTCCTATCTAATGAGATCCAGGAAATATTCCTTCTCTAACATGGTGCCTAAGGGACGTGGTGACGCAGTGGCTAAGATGCTGAGCTTGTCGATCAGAAAGGTCAGCAGTTTGGTCGTTCAAATCCCTAGCACTGCATAATGGAGCAAGCTCCATTTGTCCCAGCTCCTGCCAACCCAGCAGTTTCGAAAGCACGTAAAAAATGCAAATAGAAAAATAGGGACCACCTTTGGTGGGAAGGTAGCAGTGTTCTGTGCACCTTTGGCGTTTAGTCATGCCGGCCACATGACCACAGACAGCGCTGGCTCTTCGGCTTTGAAATGGAGGTGAGCATTTCCCCCTAGAGTCGGGAACAACTAGTACATATGTGCGAGGGGAACCTTTACCTGTCATGGTGCCTGTCTCCTGCAAGGGTATTCCCCTTCCAGATGGCTCCATCCCATTGACATCCAGGAAACTGATTATTCTCCCAGGTTTAGGATTGGTTTTTTTAAAAAAATGTTTGTGTCCAGTCACCTAAATTCTCTATGCTTGCTTGGATTTTTTTCTCTTATTCTTGTAAACCATCCAGAATTGTTGGAAGTCAGGCCTCTGAATGTGTGTGAAGGAATTAATGGACAATCAATCAATCAATCAATGAATCAGTCAGCTTTTTCATTTCACATTTTTATTTGTAAGGTGTCCAATGGGTTGTAGGAAGAAAGACAAAGCATCCTGGAGTACCCAGATGGCATCTTGGAATTGCAGAATTAGATTAGACCTACTCCATTTTGCTGTATCCCAAGTCATGGGTGACAATGTTGAAGGGGGACATCAGCAAAGTTAAGAGAGGAAAACAGAATAGTGTTGCCTATCACTATTGGCCAACCTCCAGGAATGGACATGTTTCAGCAGAGAGTTGCTAGATGAAGGGATCAGCAACGTGGAAAACCAATTTTATGACGACAGTTATGAGAGCTGTGGAGAGCACTTGAAATCAATAGTGACAAATGACCTGAGAATGGTATGAAGTGAAGTAGGATTTGAGCTCTCTAAGCCTGAAGTGTCTCTGCATACTTTTGCCAACCTCACTTCCAGTGTTGACATTAGTGAGCATGAAAGTTCTTGTGGACTTTTCAAGAGGGCCACTAACATTCCTTGTTCCGTTATTTTATTCTTTCCTCTTCAAATAATTCGAGTGATGCTTGACATAAGATGGAAGCAGGTATGCCCAGTTCAGCTAACCCATGATAATTCAAGTTTGTTAAGAGGAAGAGATTGGAATGTAGGAGGAGGAGGAGGAGAATAGGTAATTGTACTGGATGTGGACTGTGTGACTTTCCCCCTTTTTTCTAAGGGAAAATTCTGAGAACAATACTTAAGGTAATCTGGCTTGCTACAAATTCAGGCTGCCTTTGGCATGATTTCTCACTTGGGTCCACCCAATGCAAGCTACCAATGTTCCTCCAAACCATATGTTAGTGCTCCAGAAACAGAGGCATTCCTATGAAAAAAAAAACCCAGCAGCTGGAGCATCCTCAGAGAGTCGTCCTGTCTGTGCTCAACCTTATCTCCTACAAAAAGCCTTTTGATCCAGCGAGTCTGGCATTCTGGTAAGACTTGATTTGTAATAGGAGGAAAATCTTACATTTGATGGGTGGAGTGTGTGTGGGTCCTCAGCTTTTCATGCAGTAGGCAACAACAGCTGGCACAAGCAGGTGAGCACAGGCTGGGTGGATTCCCCTCCACCCTGCGCTTGCTCAACTGCTGACTGACTTGGAAGAATTATGCAAGCAGTTGCTTGTTGGAAGAGAAAGCAAATGGTGAGGATGGAGCCAGGCAGCTGAACGTTTAAAAGCGCTAAGGGTTCTTTGTGATTGAAGTGCCTGGGGAGCCGGCCAATGGCCAAGAGGAATGGCATGGCAAGGAGAATTTGCTTAGTGGCATTAAGTGACACGGCTCCAGAACTCTAAAGAATCATTTTTATACACATGTACAAAGGCCCAAATAATAAAATATGTCTGCATATGTTGCAATCAGACTGCCTTCTCCATTAGTCATACATTTTTGCTCTATTAAATGAATATATACAGTATTGCACGTAACACCATTTCGTAGGTGAAACAGGAATGTATGCCTTTCATTTAGTCACATTTTTAACTAAAAGGCAGTTTTGAATCCCAGAAGTTATGGCTGGAGCAATTTAAATGCGAGTGCTCATCCTGAATTACATCATTATTAGGATATCTCATATGGTGATTTGGGATGAATTCGTTTTCCTAATTTGGGTTTCTTCAAATGCAGTATTGTTCCACCAAAACAACACAAAAGGCCCCACCACCGTGTGTCTTCAATGACTGCAAGAAGCCAGTTTTTAATGAGAAGGGATTAACGAGTCAATTCAATTCAGAACAGAAATAAACCCTGCTATATCTTCTGAGGTTTAAAGCCTCACTGAATATATGTAGGTTTAAAGAGCTACAGGAGGAATGTAGAAGCTTCCAAAAATTGTCCAGCAACCTACCAAGGCCAAAGGGTTTCCATGGCTTGAAGGTCCCCGAGATATTTTACTTTATATATAGTAAGGGCTAAATACTACAAGCCAAGGTGCATCAATAGTGGAGAACTTCAGAACTCATGTCATGGCAGTCATACAGGTCAGGCTTACATGTTCCACCAAACCATTATGGACTTGACTTTTAATGTGTATGAAGAACTTGGGTGTGATTTGTAGCCTGTGGCTCAGTCTGACGTTTTGTGACCCTAGCCAATTGTGATTTGCTCAACAAGCCAGATAAACCAATCCCTGCTTATATACAGTGCTTTGGGCCAGGAATTGCATGGATCCTGTTTAGGCCCAACAGAAAGCCCCAAATGTGTTTTCCAAAAGTGTTTCTTTTTTGTGAAAATGCTTCACTTCTCATCCAAGAAGCTTCTTCAGTTCTGAGAAGCAAATTGAAGAAGCTCCTTGGATGAGAAGATAAACATTTTTTTGGGAAAGCACACCCATGTCCTGGATGATTGAGAATCTCTATAGACCTCAAACAGAAAGGTTTTAGGGGAGTTGCAATTTCAACGGACTTAGTTTCTTATAAGGCTATTTTTCAATTTTTTAAAATGTTATGGAAACCTCTTTTATTGTTGTATCTGGTCTCCCTAATCCACCTAACCAGATTAGGTATTTCAGGCATGCTAGTTTGAATTTTATTGTGAGCAGACTTTAACTATGAATTGCTTTGGTTTTCTTGTGGATTGTCCTGGAAATTATTATAAATAGCATGCTATTAATAAATATGGGTAGTAATACATCCGTAATAAGTGTGTAACTAGGGATGAAATACCTACAGCATATATAGGTATGTTGACAAAAATGATACCCGGTAGTTTGTCCTTCTGACAGTCCCAAAGGGGTTCTTTGAAACGCAGCTCTGTTTGGCAAGTTCTTAATAAGTCACTTGCCAGTGTCACAACTCCTTTCAGCACACCAAGGAAACCACTTTCTTTAATAAGCTTTACACGTGGGGGGGGGGGAATCTTGGGAAGCTCTGTCCTCTGCCTCCTCTCCCCAGTACATTAGTCCAGTTTGAGATTCTGGAGCTGTTGATGGCAGCCCGCCAACTCTGGCTAACTGGTGCCACAGCCTCCAGATGGCTTTGTTGACGCCTCAAAAGTCCATGCACCGGGGCTGTTCAGAGACCCATACATGAGAAAAAGAGGAATGGAAAAAAGATGTTGCCAAACACTGAATTACATTCGGTGAGCCACAGAAAGCTCCACCTTCTCCATTCATACAAGTTTCCTGGAAGCTTTTCATATCCAGCTGCGAGGTGCAGCTAATCCCAAAACACAGGGAAAACATGGTGGCCTCCCACAAAGCCTTACCGGGGAAGGCTTTGTGCGGCGCTAACTATACTGTCTCTAAAGACTGAACCTCAGGGTCCTTTCTTACTCCCAGGGTTTTGGACTATTGAACCGAAACAGAAGCAATATCCAGGAAGGAAAGAACAAACTGCGCTTGTTGGAAGCTTGGCGCGAGGTTTTTCAGTTGTAGCCACCTAGCATGATGAATGCTCATGCCAAATGAGCACAGGAAGCCCATGAAAGCTTATTACTATTCCAAGCTGAAGGATGTTAAGAGTTAGATTTTTTCCTCTATTTAAATAAATACTTGGGATAAACATTAAGAGCTGGTTTCCTGCAACAGCTGACTTTTGGATCAAGTTTTAATTTCTGGATGACTCAAACTGCTGCATTTATATATATATTAATGCCACATAGGAGAAGTTGTGCTTTTCTCTAGATAGCTCCCTGGGAATTCCTCCCCTCCCCCAAGAACACTTTCAAATTGGGAATAGCCTGGATTCCAGTGTAATTGTTTAGGGAAAATCATACTATAAATTGGTAGCTCACTTAAAATTATAGGTCAGGAGCAGTGCCGTGGCAAAAACTAAAGAAGAAAAGAATTTTTAATATTTTACAGAAATAATCCCTGTCATTTCCACTTTCTAAAAAAGGATAATTCTTTAAAAAAAACCACCATGATTGGAGTACAGCTATCCTAAAATAAGGCCCCAAAACCAGAAAGCTCAAGGCACATCAATTTTGTATTAAATTCTTTCAGCCCTTCCATATGATATGAATCCAAGCTAAAAAAAAGGTGGGGACTACTTGCTTGGATTATTTAACATATTGTTTTATACTAGTCCAGCATAAATTTAAGATAGCTATTCATAAATTATTTGAGGATCTTTAAATTCTCATTCTGAATTATATATTAAATCAATGACTGAGCATAATTTCCCTTAAACCAATCTAACAAACACTTCCCTATATCCTTAAACCAAGCCACAGTCATCTTCCAGTCATTTTAGGAAACACAATGTAAGAGGCAGGATCTGTGCAATCTGTGTTAAAAGAGCTATTATGCCACCTGCTGGTTTCTGGACAAAATATAGAATTGGATTTGATTTTGTATTTTCATCAACTTTTGTATTTTGTGTAATGCTATTTTGGAGAGATTACTTAAGACTACCACTTCTTGCTACACTACATTTTGAAACAAGGATCAATGTAAGGATCAATGTAAATGCTATAGCTTTATTAGCTCTACCTTTCCTACTTTTCCAACTTAATTACGGTATTTCAATGACATTTATGAGCTGACTTTGTCATGTATTGATTAGTTCTGTTACACTTGTTGATAGACTACAATTTCTGCTCTAAATTTTTTTTTAAAATGAAAGCAACCATGCTGATTATGGCAGGTAAAACAATTCAGATCTATATTAAGCCAGAAATATTGCAATCCAATAGAAGTTTATGTAATAATATTCAATCCTTAGAGTTTCCAAGAATCTTTTATCAGAATCAGGTTTTTCTACCTGCAGACAATTCCTACTATTTTTAAGACTGTAAAATAATACAGATATGGCTTAGAAACTCCATTTACTTCCCCTTTTCTGAATTTTAACCAGCTTACCCTGTAGAAGCAAATACATGGTAAATTTAACCTTGGAACAGTACCCTTCCATTATGTTATTTTTTCAGCTTAACAAAAACATAAATGGTATTTTTATCCTTGGATGTCTCATAATTAGTTGTTGGTAACATACAGTACCTTTCAACTTTTTTTTCATGCAACTGATTGTTAGATTTTTTTTAATGCAGTCTGCAAATTTTTTATAGGAATATTTATGAAATATGCTTTAACAAATGTTTCCTAATAAAATCCATTTGCTTCCAGTAATTTTAACTACCAGTAATAAAATTGCACACATGCACACGCAAACACCAA
Source organism: Calamaria suluensis (assembly GCA_032468135.1). Lineage (NCBI taxonomy): Eukaryota > Metazoa > Chordata > Lepidosauria > Squamata > Calamariidae > Calamaria > Calamaria suluensis. The sequence continues at coordinate 20,963 of JANHFP010001053.1, read as the reverse complement.
AAATGTATGAACAGAATTTCAATTATTTTACATATGTTGCAATTTGAACTAGGGCAGCAAGAGACTATATACGTCCTTGCAAGAAAGCAGTAAGGTCATTGCCAGCCTCTGGACACAATCAAAGGGCATGAATGAGTTTGGACCAATTTTGCGCAGGGGAATAATCTATTATTACAAGAGAAATGTGGATGCTGTGGATGATTGTGTTGTCAAATGGAATAAGTGAACAAAACTATGACATTTAGTATCATTTGCACTTCTAAAGCCCAGATCTTGTAGTGCTAGTTCAGCACATTGGCCACTCTTTCCCCTGCTGGGACCTGACTAAACTAAATCTCAGATCCATGTTACAGTCTTAATTTTCAACTCCCACTTTTCTCCTGCAGCAGTTTTGTAAAGATTTCTGAAAACCTAACTCTTGGCAAAATAATATACTGTTTATTGTATGCACTTTGCAAATCTGAACTTTCTTAGTGTATATGACTTGAATAAAGAAAACAGGGTCCCCCCCTTTTTTCTGATGAACAGATTACAGAGTGGTGACCTCATCCTTTTAATCAAATGAGCAATCTTCCTAGGAAAGCTCAGAAGACATAAATAATTTCCTTATTTGGTTAGTAAAGCATAAGACTTTCAATCTTCCTTCAAAGCTAATCCCCTCTGCAACATTTCTAAATTAGAGCATTACGCTTTAGTTGATATTCTTATAAATAGTTGATTTGTGCTTGTTAATCAAAAATGAGACCACAATTTTGAGATCATATCTATACAGTACAAACACCCCTTTTGCACAAATTACTTAACTACGCAAGTTGGACATTTGGAGATGAAAGATGAAACTGCAGGTTAGATAGGAACATTTAGCCTGACCCTATTCAATCAATGTAGGACCTGAAAGGATATTCTATTCAATATTATTGCAGAGACATATGAGTAAGAAGTGATCTACAAAGTCATGTATTTCCTGTGTAGATATTTTATTCCACTCTGATACCTTCAGAATATTTAAGCTACTAGCAAAAAAGAAAAAAAAAGAAAAGAAAAAGAGAGAGAGATATTTTTAGCCAAGGACAAGTCAGAGGCATGACTGGAAACAACACTCAGAAATAACATTTTCCTTCAATTAAGTCACATTGTTGTACATAGATATTGCTCTTAAACTTGGAGTGCAAGGCATGTAGTGGCCTGATCTATGCTTAAATTTCAACAGTAGCCTAGCCCATTCATCAAGCTCTATCAAAATAATATCCTTAGTTGCATAGGAACAGAAAATATTCTGAAATTGAAGGCTATGTTCACAATATGTTGATGTTCTCATTTACTATGTATAAAACGTAAAATTCAAGAGACACTTTAGTTTTGCTTTAAAAAAAACATTTTTGTTATTAAAAATCTCCAAGTCTAGTGGAGATAAATAAAAAAAATATAGGAAAGCATACCCTTAAGTACACTTCACCATTTCTATATTAGTTTTTTAAACTTGAAATTAATAAATCCAGAAAAACTGTTCTTACATTGGAAGCGGGGAAGGGGGCCACACTCTCCAGTGTGGTCATTGGTAAAGATGTTTTCCAACCATTTTCTACCTAGGATTTTGTACAAACCTAGCAGGGCAGGCTGCTTAGCTGAGTCTGTTCTAATGACTTGGACGATTAGCTTTTCTCATTGAATAGTGGAAGAACAGAAACCTCAACATGGAGCACGTCTGTTTCTGGTACATTTTATGAACTGCAGGGACTCTCAATGCTGTCCCATCATTCCTTGGAAGAAACAGAGGTTGTAGGCTGAGCATTATGCCTCTGCCTCTGTTTGAGTTCCTTCATGAAGTGAAAACAGTGGCTCTTCGTAACAGTGGACTTTCTTAGTCATCTTGGCAAATGGCTGATTTCACCAACCTTTGGCACCACTTCAGAGTGTCACTGCATTACTTTAGAAAGCATTGTGTTGAAAGTTGAAATTAGGGATACAACAATTCCCTTTGTAACTTTCTAACATGAGAAAAGCTAAGTAGTAGATGCAGAACTTCCCAGCAAAGAGAGTGAGGCTTTCTTGCAAGATCAAAATCAGCCATAGCCAGCAAAGAGGGAAAGATAGAAGAAATAAATGAATTGCAATCCTGCCTCTTGTTAACTCCAAAGGCTTGATAAGCTCAATAAAATCATTAAAGCATGCACGCAGTGAATGAACAAACATGCATCTGTGCTCCCCTCACTCACTTTTCCCCAGTTCCTAAAATGCTGCTATCAAGACTTATGCTAACAGCAGGAAATAGCCTGATTCCTGAAGAAGCTTTGACACGTAAATCTGAGAGAACATAAATCACAGGATATTGTTGGGTCTGTTGCCAAGAGGAAGAAGAAAGCAGGTTCTGGACTGGATGCGGTGGCAAATAATGGATAGGGTTGATGGGCCATCCTATGCCTGTAGATTTGACATATGGAAGGCACGAAGGATAGCCCAGTCCAATCTGGTCGTCTTTATGAAGTTCCCTCACTGCATTAGCCGCACATTGTGAATGTCAGCCACTGTGGAGAAAAGAAAGCAACAAAGAGACTTAGAAGGATACACTAGGCTATAATCTCCATTTTTCAGAATTATGGAGGAATCAAATATAAAAACTACTTTAATTGTCATATGCTGTCAGAATGAAAGACCTCCAAATGTCTTTCCTTTTCCCTTGGGTATAGAACTGTCTCCTTAGATATTTCATGACTATCTCTAGAGTAAAGTACTCAAAGCAAAACTAAACTTTTGCTCAACTCTTTCTCTCTCCTACAATTCAACGATAGCACAATTATCTACAAAAACAGGTCTAAACCTCATTTTTTCTCCCTTCCATCTCTTCTCATTTGCTCATTTTTTTCCTACCGTATCCAGATGATGTTCAAGAGATTCTAAACATAAAAAGTGGTAATTAAAATAAATAAAAACAGTCTTAACTTCCTTACCTCACCAAGGTTCATCACTGCACTCCCAGAGCCTTCTTGATCCAAACTACGGAAGAATCCTATTTTTTAAAAAAAAAAAAATTAAAAAAAGAAATAATTTTTATTCCAACTTTATCATCAACTAGTCCCCCAAAGGAGCTCTCATATTAAACCTTGGACAGTCAAAGGAATAGATAACCACTAAAAAAATGACTTGATTTTGGTAATGACCCAATTTGCCTCAGGAGCTTGACAGAACCCCATCTGGGGAGCTAAAATGGCTGTGCTACATCAATACCTATGGAGGCTTAAATTAATTGTATAATCAGCTGATTTTAGAATTTGTTTCTACCTCCGTAGGAGTTTCCTTCCTTCCTTCTCTCCCTCTCTCCCTCCCTTCCATTTCAGAGTTGGTGTAGCAAAGCTGGGGTTTTTTTAACAGTCAAATTTCAAGAATAAATTCACACATGCTTAGAGATGAACCTACATGAAATGAGGGTTATTAATTGCTTCTGGAGGTGGTTGCCTTATCAGCCCCTTCACTGTAAGCACTTACTGAACATAGTTTCCAGCTTGACTAGACAGCAGACAAAGTTATCAAAGTCCACACCCATTGATTCATCAGCATAGCGTGCCACTATCACTTGATGCAACTTGTTGTCCAGTTTAAAACCTAAAGATTTAGAAATCGAACATTTAACCTTGACAGAATGAAAGTCATGAGCCGTACTAGGAAATGATTTAAAAACTCAGGAAAGTTGAAAAACATTAGGCATAAGCTCATTAGATGACATCTTTAGAAGGAGTCTAGAATTTGCTGGAATTGTCTATAATACAGAAGCAGGGACTGTGAGTGAATTCCTGCTAGAGGTTGGAGGAAAATCCTACCATGCTTGGAAAAAACGCAATGGAACTAACTTATTGATCTGCATGTATCTGCAGTAAGAAATCACATTAGAAGTGGTTTTTTTGTTTTTTGTTTACCACAAAGCAAATACTCCTTGGAGTGACTAGAGAGAGACTCCAGGATATATGTTTTCTAGGGAAATTGTATCCTAAATGCACAATGGAGGGGAAAGGATGTGTTTACCTTGTTCCTTCAGGGAAAAGCTCTCTAGTAGTGTACCGTGAGTTATATTATTAAGTGAGGTTTTCCTTGGAGGAACAAGATTGAGTTGTAGAAAGGAGTCCCTTTCATTTAATTGAACAAGCAACTATTAGATTAGCTATAAGAGATTAAGGCATGCTGATTGGGGACTTGAACTCTCAAGGCGATGCCCTCAGAATTAGAGGAACTAAAAATTCTCTTCGGGATCATGTCTAGGTAAAAATAGAATTCGGAGGACCAAGCCTACAGGCTCTCCATTGAATCATAAAGGCAACTAAGTCTGGATTACTACTGGCACTTCCTGAAGATAAAAAAGAGGAACACAGAACTGCAACTCCCACTAATGTTCTCAAATTCAAAGATGTCTAAATCAGAATGTGAAAGCAGCATTAGCATCAGTGGCCCAGCACTTTCCAAAGTTCTCATAGCCAATCTGGGAGCTTGAAACCCAACCCATATTATTGATTAGCTTTATTTTCCATGCCTGAGAATGGGATTTCATTCTCCTTTCACCTGCCATTGATTGTATTTGCCAGGAATAACAGAACAATTGAACAAATCCATTATTCAGCATAAATGAAAATTCAAAATATAATTAATATACCAGTCTCTTCGGCTGATAAAGATTCATACACCTACCAACTCAGCGTTTTCTAACCATCCCTTCCAGACTTACCAGTTGATTCCAAGGCCAGACGCATCTCGTAAGAGCTCATAGTTCCTGATTTATCCAGGTCATGCTGGCGAAATACATTCTGCCCCACACATAAACAAAAAACCAAAAAAGTGCTTAAGATTACTTTTCCCATACTTTTGTCATCTTTAAACACCACCCTTCCACGAAAAGCTGTGTTGACCAACGTATCTCTTACCAGCCAGTTCCTGATTTTGTTCCATAAAGTCTGAAATTCTACAAGACCCAGGCGAGCACTGCCGTCTTTCTGAAGAGCAAAATAGTCAAGGAGAGAACTTCAAAAGGTAAAAAGAACAGCCTATAATATGAAAGTCTGGGAAAATATTGGTAAATTGATGGGAAAATAGTGCTCTACCTCTTTATGACACCAAGAACATGTATAACAAACCCATAAATAATGTTGGCAGGATTCCAGGCTTTCCATGTTCACCCAATGAACACACAAAAATATCTTAGAATGCAATTGACTATACAGTATAGTAAGAGCACTTAAGACTTATGTACCGCTTCATAGTGCTTTACAGCCATCTCTAAGCAATTTTACAGAGTCAGCATACTGTCCCCAACAATCTGGGTCCTAATTTTATCGACCTTGAAAGGTTGGAAGGCCTGAGTCAACCATGAGTCTGGTGAGATATGAACTGCCAAATTGTAGGCAGCCGGCAGGCAGAAGAAGTAGCCTGCAGTACTACACTCTAACCACTGTGCCACCATGGCTGATCTAGACAACTAAGTTAAAGTCTAGAGTTATTATTTCAAAAGGGTCTTCTCAAACCAGGGGGAAAATAAAATAGCAGCAAATAGTTATTGGTAAGAAAAATGTAATGCCTAGCTAAAGCTTGTGTACAAAGCTACTTGGCAATCACTGTTGTCCATGAAGGGTCTTGAGTCAACATAATGACAAGTAGTTTCATCTCATAGCTTAATTCCATTTATTTGTTCAGAAATTTTCTCTCCAGTGATCAACTCTAGTTTCCTTGTGCTACATTAATGATTCTATGGAAGAAAAAAATCTGAAAAGATAACAGAAGTAAAGATAAGGTTATTTTTTTCAAATGAGATATGCAATTAAATTCTATATCTCTACCCACATTTGTAAAGCCTTACAACTGGTTCTAGAATGAACACTTTGGTGAGCAGAGTATCAAGAGAATGTACAAAGCGTGAATAAATTCTAGTACAGTATCATAAACCATCTTAACACATTTCTGGACTGCTTATCAGGCTGGACAAACTCTGCACAGGGACAAAATAAGCTATATATTAGCTTAAATGGGTTTGGATAATTTGCAGTTCAAAATAATGTAGAAGCCCAGATATTTCTTAACATGGAGTAAGCTATGTGGAATATATTTTGCTTGTCTATTTTATTATGACCAGGAAATCCCTCTCATTTATAGCAAAGGATACATCCATCAGATTGACCATGTTGCGACAAGAATCCATGCTGAATCCATCAGTCTTCAGATCTTTGTCTAGACAAAGGTAGAAAAAGAGCCAGAGTTATAGAGGAAGCTATTTCTAAGGTAACATATAGAATAGAATAGAATTTTTTATTGGCCGAGTGTGATTGGACATACAAGGAATTTGTCTTGGTGCATATGTTCTCAGTGTACACAAAAGAAAAGATACGTTAATCAAGAATCATAAGGTACAACACTTAATGTTAGTCATAGGGTACAAATAAGGAGGAGATGGGTGATGGGAACGATGAGAAGATTAATAGTAATGCATATTTGATAAATAGTTTAACAGAGTTGAGAGAATTATTTGTTTAGCAAAGTGATGGTGTTCAGAAAAAAAACTGTTCTTGTGTCTAGTTGTTCTGGTGTGCAGTGCTCTATTGCGTAGTTTTGAGGACAGGAATTGAAAGAGTTTATGTCCAGGATGTGAGGGGTCTGAAAATATTTTCACAGCCCTCTTAGAAAAATATATGGAAAGGAAGATGTAACAATATGATTCCCTATAATTCTGGATTGACTCACTACTTACGTCTAGCAATGACTCTATTCAAAATAGTTCTGAGTTCAAAAACACTGATTTCCATGTCCTGGGATAACGGAGAACAGAGAATTAATTGCTTATAATAGTTCAAAGGTATTAAAAATCTCATTTTTTTCTGAAAGTAGATTACTAATTATTTCTCACACATTGACACTACCTAGTGCAGTCTACCAATGTGTGTCAAGGGATGGCTGCAATACCACTGAGGAAAATCATAACATTGGATATAGTCATGGGAATTCTAAGTTTGCAACTCTGCAGTCAATGTAGTTTATTCCAGCAACAACCATATATACATATGAATTTTTAATAAATGTTTGTTTTACTTTCCCAAGCTTTTAATGATAGAGACGTGCTTTTAAGTCTCACTTTATCCCCACATTCATATCCTATGAACCAAAATAAGCTCAGAGAAGATTACCTTGAAGGCGATTATATCAAAGAGGTCTTTAAGTGTACAGATAGTCCTTGACTTACAACCACAATTAACCCTAAAATTTCAGTTGTTAAGTGAGACATATGTTAAGTGAGTTTATTTTATGACCTTTCTTGATTCAGATGTTAAGTGAATAATTGCAGATGCACTAAGTAATCTGGCTGTTAAGTGAATTTCTCCCCATTGATTTTGCTTGTTAGAAAGCCGTAAAAGGTGATCACATGACCTTGGGACACAGCAATAGTCATAAATATGAACCAGTTGTCAACCATCTGAATTTTGATCACATGATTGGGGATGCTGCAAAGACTGTACTTGTGAAAAATGGGCATAGGTCACTTTTTTCAGTGCCATTATAACTTATAACGGTCACTAAAGAAGCTGTTGTAAGTCGAGAACTACCTTTATTGCTTCTTCTACTAAATTGGTTTAAATGGCAATGGCCTGAAAAGCCCCCTCAATATTATGTTAGTCACAGCAAGTAGCTGCTGTTTTCCATACTCCTCACTCTATACGACAACGGAAGAAGAAAGAATTCATAGGAAAGCTAAGGCACAATACTTACCTCTCCTGCAAGCTGCTGGAACATATTCCTGAAATTTTCATCTACATCATCCTCAGATATATCTTCCTGAGGAAACAAAAAACAGGACCTGATTAAGGCATCCACACACTACTTTTGGGCAAGGACACGTTAGATGCAACGTAGGAGGCACAAAGAATGACCTGCCTTATCTATATGCGCCTTACTTCCCAAATGCTGGCTATGGTCCCAGGATTAATTCAAGTCTCTCAAATGTGAGTTTGGTTAGAGAGCCAGTTTAATCTAGTGCTGTGATGGTGAACCTATGGCATGGGTGCCACATGTGGACATGTGAATATTGCCCTAGCTCAGCTCTGGCATGCATCTGTGCACCAGCCAGCTGATGTTTGGGCCTTCTGGGCCCACCAGAAGTCAGCAAATGGACCATTTCCAGCCTCCAGAGGGGCTCTGGGGGTGGGGAAGGCCATTTTAGCGCCTAGAAAGGCTCTAGAGCCTGGAGAGAGTGAAAAATGGGCCAACCGGGCCCACCAGGCCATCACATGCCAAAAGCAGGGGAAACATGGGGTGGTCTGTGTGCATGCATGGGGGGGCAGGGAGCATTGAATTACGGGTGTGGGCACGCATGTGTGTGACCCCCCTCCATGCTCCCACCGCTTTTGGCACGCGATGGCAAAAAGGTTAGCCATCACTAATCTAGTGGTTAAAGTTCTAGGCTAGAAACCAAGCGCCACTGAGTTCTAGTCCTGCCTTAGACATGAAAGTCAGCTGGGGCCACTTCACATAATCAGACGCAGGTGACAAATCAGTTAGCTAATTCCTATTGCAACCATTGCAGCCACACTCAGCTAATCTAAAAAAAAAAAAAGCAGACCATGACTTGTGGAAAAATGCTAGGAAGAAAAAAAAAAAAGTCAGGAAATCCAGACAGCCAAGGAGAGAGAAGCTCCGCCTAGAGCAGAGCTACAGCAATTCTGAATTCCCTTTGATGCTAAGAAAATTCTGGGCTTGGATGAGACAGTGAGATCCAATTAAGTTCAATCCTTTCTTTGTTTACACCTAATGGAGGAAATCTTGCAAAACTATAGCTATAACCTTCCAAGCTACTAGATATCGCTTGAGAGATTCTACAGTGTGGTTCCCCTGAACCTCTCCTCCTCCTCCTCCTCCTCCCCCCCTTTCAGACTGTGCAGTCTCTTAAATCCAGATCTCTCTCTGGGAAAGCTCTGTGTTGCCAAAATGCTCTCTCTCTCCTCCTGCAGGTGTACATTCCATCACAGGAATTGATAGTTTAAAGCTTCTTTTCTCCATTAAAAGAAATAAAATTAGGACAAGGGGTTTATTTGGTCAAGGTTGGATCCACTTGTGTGCGGATGTGTGTGTGTATGGGTGCTGCAGGGGATTAAGCAATACTTGAATACTTCTATGTTAAAATGTACTTTGATAAAGCAATGTTTAGACGAAACTATTCTTGGAATCGTCTAGAAATGTCTACTATATATAAACTTAAAATGAGGAGATGTTCTATCCTCTCAACATTAAAATCAACTTAGAACCTTCCTACACCCATTCAACTTAGAACCTTCTTACACTGGATCATCTTGTTTCCATTCAATCTTATTTTTCCTTCTACCCAAGCCTATTTTAATTAGGGGTGAAATCCAAAAGGTTCTGACAGGTTCTGGAGAACCAGTAGTGGAAATTTTGAGCAGTTCGGAGAACTGACAAATACGACCTCTGGGTGGTCCCAAAATGGGGAGAGACTGACACGCCCACCAAGCCACGCCCACAGAAGGTAGTAAAAAACATTGGATTTCACCACTGGTTTTAACGTGAAGTGAGCCTTCAGGATTTTGTTTTTTTTAAAAAAAAGATGCATGGGAACATGCGAATTGGAAGCAAGAGTTACCAAGGTTGTTTTAAACCATCTGACAAGCTTATAGCTTTTAAAAACCCTCTACAGAACAGCCCTTTCTCAGCCTGTTGTGCCTGTGAAGTGGGTTGAATTTCAATGCCAGGACGCAAGGAGGTTATGAAAACTCAAGTCCAAACCGTTTGGCAGACACTGCGTTGACCAAGGCAAGTACAATGAAAGAAATAATGCTCCTTGGTAGTTCAACCTCACCTCATCTGGTAGATCTGCAGAGATCTCATCATCAAGAACCCTAAAAAAGAAAGAATACTTAGAGACACCAGTGCTTTTCTAAAAATGAGAAGACATGGGAAACATTCTATTCCTACTGCCTTCTATTCAGAGATGGATGCAACTGAGGTCTGATGTGTTATTGTGTGCCCAGCACCTTCTCTTTCCTCCAAAGAAACTCTTAATACCCCAGACAGAAGGCACAAAGCAGGGGTGAAATGCTACCGGTTCGCTCATTTGGTTCGCTCCAGGTTGAACAGGTAGTTAAAAAAGCAACCAGTTTGAGTGAACTGGTAGTTAGCTACAGTTTAAAAAGTGTTTCCGACGATCAGCTATGACGTGCAGTTTAGCTTTGCTAGAAAGCAGGAAATCCTGCTTTCTAGAGAAGCTATATCGCACAGCACAGCTGATGCCCCCTTCGCTGTTCTACTTTATCTTCCAAAACCTTTTGGCGTGTACTGTGCATGCACACGCACAGCGCACATAAAGGACTGGTATCAAACTAGTTCAGATTTCACCATTGGCACAAAGCATAAAGGTTACTTATACGTCTCTGGAAAAAAAACCCCTTCCTAATATTAGAGGAAGGTCACAAAGCATGGACTCACTCTGTGTCTGACAGTTTCTCTGTGAAGACACGCAGGATGAAGTCTGCTTCTTTGTTAGGCTCAAAGGTAGAGGGAACTATGATGTATTCACCAGGTGGCAGGCGAATGTGATTGCTCACTTCTCGCAAGTTGATAAAGGTCTCTGAACGTGCTTGAGATTGGTTCCTCAGAAAAAACTCCTTCTTCAGATGAATGCTTTGACAGCCCTGGGACTGGGAGAGAAGTATTTCAGGTATTCTATACAGCTGTTCAACCATCAAGGTGCCAACCAATATATACACACACTCACACACAACTCAAAAACATAAAGGAGAACATGCCAGTCAAAACACTTTTTCTTAAAATAAAAAGGTACATACACACTCAATTAATTCCCCCCCCCCAAGAGGCAGGCTTCTGTGCCCCTTTAATAACAACTATTTTAGTTTCAGAAGATATACAGCATTGAGTATCTTAATAAACTGTAACCATCAAAGTAATTGTGGCAAATTATGATGGTTTCAAGTGAGAGGAAAGCACCCTCTTATGTGAGATGACTATTTGCATCTCAACCTATGTCAGTCAGCCATTTTCCACCTTCACAAACAGTTCAAATAATGGATTGGTAGAGCTCAGGGTATACCTCTTCAGGAACCTATGGGGGGAGAAGAGAGAGAGAGGGAGAAAGATTAGGAACAAATTTCTGTAAGTTTTGCTGCGGAATAGGAAAACCACAAAAGCCACTGGTGTTACCTCATAGACGGCAAAGCCAATGGTGTGCATATCTCCTCCAGCGTAGCGCTCTTTTCTTCGATGTTTTTGCATCAGAGCCACTAAGAAGCTGCATGCCTGTTCATCATCATCTGGGTCATCGTCTTCTTCTAAAAGTTTGATTTTGAATTGCGGATTAATCCAGAATGAAGCTGCAAGACAGAGAGATAAGTGTAGTGAATCTCAGTACCAAACCTAGATGGCGTCACTTGAAATGAGTAAGATCCAGGAAGAAGCCAAGTCGAGGAATAAAAACCAATGGAGGAAAAGAGAGCTGGCTTTCAGACTTCTACCCTCTCAATAGGGTCAAGATGGTCCCTCTTTTTAACACATGTAATCCTTGAACTACAAACATAAAGGAGCCTGCCAATTACATTTGTAAGCTGAGGATTTGTTGGAATGAATCACATCAAACAAACGTGATCACTCCTTGCTTTCAACCATGCATTCACTAATTGAATGTACAGGTCATTACATGCACATGAGATATCTCAGAGTTGGGAAGGCCGGGGGTGGTGGGCTAGTGATGGAACCAGACACCTACTTCAAACCACGCAACCCACTGAGATATCTCATGCTCTCTCCTCTGGTGTCCTCACAATTGCTCCATCCCCACTCAGCCACACCAGGTCACTTACCTTGTGAAGATCTAGTAAGCTGTCTCCTCTCCAGCCTCTCTGCTATGGTTTCTTTGCCTGCTTGCAGTCTCAACAGCATTTTCACTTTTGCAGCAAAAGCGTTTGCAAGCTAACGAGACTTTGGGGCAGCAAAAGTGTATTGCTTCAAGCCTTCCATCGGCTTGCAAATGCTTTTTGTGCCGAGACTGGAAGCTTCTGGGGGCTCTGGTCTCATGCAAGATCACAGCCCCCAGAAGCTACCAGTCTTGGCACAAAAAGTGTTTGCAAGTTCACGAGACCTGAAGCAACATGATTCTGCTACCCGTAGGTCTCATTGGCCTGCAAACACTCTTCGGTTGGATCTGGTGCAGGTCTCGGTTCATTGAGAATAGAGGCCTAAAGATCTTGCATGATCTTGCACTACTTTAGGCCTCTGTTCTGCACGAATGCACTGAAGCAGGCAAAGGAACCAACAGCTCACTAAACCGTCAAGTTGCTATGGAGTCCCAGTTGCTGTGGAGACATGGCAGGGGGGTGGCAGGGCAGGAGGAATAGGCAGGGTGAATGTTGCAGTGGCTCTGTGGTCATTCATGTGAACGATTGCTGTGGTGCAGCAATATTTGTAACTTTGGGATTGTGTCGTAAGTACTTGGGGAGTTATGTTGTAACTTCCCAACAGTGCTATAAGTGAACTGTCATAACTCAAGGATTATATGTAGGCTATTAGTAAGCCATCAAGTATGGGACAGAGAAGACAGAGGCGTAAGTAGGGAAAATCTCTATTACCTGGATGGTTTCTGCAGCCTCCAGCTGTACTGCCCCGTCGCCAGCTCCCCTCAAATAATGTAGTGTGCCATTTCTTTGTCTCCTCCACTGTCAGAGCATCTGGGGTGAGATTACAGATCTCAAGTCTAGAAAACTCACGCAGAAAGTCTCGAAAAGCCATCCTGAAGGAGGAGAAGACATAGTAAGAACAATATCAAAAGCAGGGATTATGGCCTCAGTGCTACTTTATAGCAGAAGAAAATAATCAGTACAACTACTCTAAAACTTTAATAATAGTCCTGCTGGACCAGTTCAAAGCCCATCTTAGTCCCTCATTTGATTTTTCACACTAGCAAACCAGGTACCTCCTGGGTGCTTGCAAGCAGGAAGCAGAAACATAACTTATTTCAAAATTATTCCTTTGCAGTAGGTTTTGGGAAGCTTAGGGTACTTGCATGCACTGTGAATCAGTGTTTCTTTTATCTGTTTTAAATTTCCTTCCATGCAGGCGCCTAGTTTCACTGAAAAATTGTTCTCTGCTTATATTTTCCAAGCCATGTGTGATTTTATATAGTTTAATCAAGTTGCCTTTATTCCAAACTAAAGAATTTCAAGCATTCTAGTCTGCCTTTGTAAAGTATCCAAGCCTCCTTATTGCTTTAGCTGCTCTTACATACATCTTCCAGCTCTATTGTATCTTTTTCAAATACAGTGATCAGAATGTATTCCAAATCAGTTACAGCATAGATTTGTACACTGTTGGCTGTTTCATTTTTAATTGCTGTTCTAATATACCTAGCATGGAATTCACTTTTCACAGCTGCTGCTTTTTCATTCTGCTCTTGGGATACTTTCCCTGCAGAATGTTTATCCCCATCAGTGTTTTTTTTAATTTCTCCAATGTGCACTTTACTTACAGTGAACTGCATTTATTATATGATTGATCATTCAACCTATTTTAAAAAGATGGTCCTGGAGCTTTCATTATCAATTTTGATATTTATCACCTGAACAGGTTAGTATCATCCATGTACTGGACCAGTGGTGAAATCTGAACTGATTTGCTACCAGTTCACTGGCTGCACATGTGCAGTGCATACCAAGTGTGTGCTGTGTGCACATTCAGTGTGCACCAAATGCGCACTACATGTGCATTCCACACCAAACATGCGCTGTGCATACACACAGCCCACACCAAGAAGAGGCTTGGGAGGGTAGTACAGTGAGGGGGGATCAGCTGTGCTGCATGATTTAGCTTCACTAGAAAGCAGGATTTCCTGCTTTCAACCAAAGCTAAACTGCACGGCGTAGCTGATTGTCGGAAATAACAGTTCAGAGGAACCGTTAGCATTTTTAAATACAGGTTCACCAGAACTGGTAGTTTTAATCACTACCAGTTTTCCCAAACCGGAGCAAACTGGTAGCATTTCACCCCTGTACTGGACCAATACATGTACAACAAGATCAGGAGTGCCTCCATCCAGATGTCTGAAGATGCTCTGAACATGAAAATGTTGATGATACTTTTGAAGTCTGATTTTCCTTCACCAAACTCATTTGCTTTCATTATGTTTAGGATGAATTTGGCATTTTTATCTACTTCTATTTACAGGTATTTGTATTTCATAATTTTCTCCAGTCTTTTATCTGATCTCCTGTTGTCTTCACATACTGCCACATCCACTATCCAGGTCTGGTGTGTCTATTTTAATCAACAGTTGTAAAATCTGGGATGTGAGATGTAGGTGTGACTTCTAAAGCACTTTAATTTCTTCATTTTCTATTACTACATTCTTCATTTTCTATTACTACATATATTTTTAGGCACGATTATCCAATCATGAGACAGGGAGTTGAATGCCTTATTGTATCAATACAAGCTATATTCAAGTTGGTCTTCCTTTTCTCTTGCAGTTTTCTAAAATCATCTTGTGAATTAGCTCTTTTGTTCTTCTGCCTTTTGGGCAGTTTCCTTTCTGCTCAGGGGGAAAGAGCTTGATTTCAATCTATGCTGTTGCTACCACACCAGTCAGCAATTTGAAAGTTATCAGTAAGCAGGTAATTGGCTTGTTAAGTAGGTTTACCAGATGTTAACCAATCTGTTGTTTCAACCTAAAATCATTCAGTTTTGCTTTACCTGGAGCTGCCCAATTCTATATCTTCCCTGTTCTTTTCTCCACCATATCTAGTATTATTACAAATCGTTGTCTTTTGGCTTCACTGGAGCAGTGTCTTTATTGATGGATTGGTAAAAACACTTCTTATTCAACTGAAATTGGAGATTCTGCTTCAAACTTTGTATCTACTGATCTTGGCTATAGCTGTCATTTCCTATTTTACTATTTCTAGTTGGTACTTCTTGATCAGATATTCTTTTTACTTATTCTTCAATTTTTTTTCTTTCATTCATACTAGTCTGCTATCATCTGATCTTGGCATGCTGATTTTCCATTTTAGTGCACTGATTGGTATTTTTTTTCCTTTAGTGATTTTGCATCCTAGGGGTTCAGTAGCAACTGTGCTGTATATCAGCTGCTTTGCTTCTTGTAGTCAGCTGGTGCTAATATTTGATATTGCACTATTGATAACATTAATATTTGTGCTAGGTGTTTCTTGCATTGAACAAGTTTAAATGCACGGAACCTTATTCTGTTGCTTTTATGCTTTTTCTGTGCTCAGTTATTCTTTATTTCAATTCTTCTTTTTAGTTAGATAACTTTGTTCTTTTGGAGAAGGCAGAAAACAGTTTAATGCTGGCTTCCACTACTACATTAGTGGATCTAACATAAAGGTATTTTAAGAAGCAATTATTCAGTCTTGACTTCTCCTGCACCTTGCCAAAGCTTTAGGAATGATTAAAATACATGCTTAGTGTACAGCACACAGAACTGGTCCCTAGATTTTGGAGCTTACCAGAATTCACCATCTTCCATCTTCAGTTGTAACTCATCCTTCTCATCAGGATCTACGTCATTCCATTCAGAAGAGCTAAAATGGCAGCAAAAAGGCAATTATGCTATTTTCCCTGTACTGCTACACTACTTCCAATTTTAGCTGTGAACATTACTACTAAAGAATAGCAATGGACTAGTTTAAAGAGTTGCAAGCTCAGTGATATGCTGTAGTATATATTTTGTAAGAAAAAAAAGTCACAGTCAATTTGAGCATTTTCAAATAGAATTGGAAAAGAGTCAATGTCATTCAAGACTCTCCTTTCTAAAAATGTTTTTAAAATTTAGAATCATACATACAAACTGGACTGGAAATAACATAATAGGACCAAGTCCCTCTCAAGACATGTGTTAAAGAGGACATTTACGAAGCCTGCAGATGACACAAAACTAGGAAACCTGATTAATACCCTAGATGTAAAAGATCCCAAAGCAGACGAGCTGAATTTCAGTGAGCTGAAATTAAGACGATTATATTTAACTGAGGGGGTGGAATGTAAAATTCTACTTCTATGTAGGAAAAAAATGTTCATCTAGGATGAAGATCTGGTTTGGCAACAGTACATGTGAAAGGGATTTTGCTGTATTTATTGTCTGTAAATTAAATGTGAGTCAGCAGTGTGGTGCAGTACTAAAGATAATACTAAAAAGGCAAGTGCTATATTGGGGGAGTGGGGCATTAACAGAACCCAGATCATAGCAAGTCACTGTTTCAATCTACCCAAATCAGATCCCATTTGGCGTACGGTGTCCAATTCTGGGCACCATAACTTCAAAAAGGACAGTGGGAGGGTTACCAGGATGGTGAATGGTCTGAGAAACAAGTCCTATTTGAAACAGTTAAGGGAAATGGGTATATTTAGCCAATGAAAACTGGGGAGATATGAGGTCTTCATACATGTGTGGGGTTATCACACAGAAGGAACAGACTTACTCTTTATTGTCCCAAAGGGCAGGACCGTCACCAAAGGTTAAAATTACAAGGAATAAGGCTAGCTATCAGGAAGCATTTCTTGACTATACAAGCTGTCAGCCAGCTGCCAAGTGGAGTGGCATGTTCTTTACCATGAACTTTCAAATGTGGTCATCTGTCAAAAATGCTCTGGTGGATCATGCATTGAGCAGGATCACGCATTGATGCGTCTAAAGTGCATTCTAACTCTACAGTTCTATGATTCACCTATCACTCCATGCGCCAGTCCACTCGACCTGACCCCAGGGATTCCTTATGCGGATTAGCTCTTCTTGACGGCCACGATACTCCACCTGTCAAATTTGAGACATTAGGCTGCGTACATAAGTAATTAAACCCTTGAATTGATGTTTGTAACTCCACAGAGACAAACTTACCCCTTTAAATCCTGTGACCGAGTAGGCGTGACCCTTCACCAATTTCTTGAAGGTAACTGCTTCCATGTCAAATGCACTTGTAATCTGGGAAAAAGGATAAACCACACTGCATAATAATGTAGGTGTCCATCTAGAATCAGATGGCATGAAATTAAAGACACAGAAACAGCAGGAGCAATACAACGTCTCGACCGGAGAGAAAACAGCCTGTGCAAGAAAAAATTACTCCCGAGATGAACCAAGATTCCAAAGCGATACAGTTGCTTAAGTAATGGCTGACTTTAGAATAAACTTTTGTAGCTGGGCATAGCCTTGAAGAATAAGGAACAACAATATAATTGTAAATAATTTCTTTTCTTATTTTAATTCTGTATTTTTGAAAACCAATAAAAACTTTTTAACACACACACACACACACACACACACACACACACACAAAAGAATAAGGAAGAACTGCTACTGGATAAGTGGGGTTTGAGTTCAGACCAAGAAAATAACTTAATGCAATGTCTCATGCTCCTCCCTAGTTCACAAAAAGATAAAAATGAAGGAGGGATAGCATATCCAGACCTGCAATATTGTAGCAGTTCCAATTAAAGTCATCCTGGCCTGTGCAGCAGCACTGGTGTCTCAGTTTGTCTGCTTAATTCCACTGCCATCATTCATGGTTCATGTGTATGCAATGTTGGGTTGTTACAGAAACTTCTTCCAGCTTTGTACTGCATTCCAGGTGTACACCGCCCCGAGTCCGCGAGGAGAGGGGCGGTATAGAAATTTAATAAATTAAATTAAATTATTTCTCAATATTACTTGATCTCAACCAATTTATCCTAATTCCTAGAGCCAGAGCTTGAAATAGACCACGCAATTCCACCTCCTTCATCATTTAACTGGAGGCAATAATAGTGTTTATGTAGATTGGTTAATGTTTAGTTCAGTCTGAGTTTTGGAAAACAATATTAAGAGTAGTGAAACAGACTTTTGCTTCATTACTAATGCTGGGTTTAGCCCTCTGGATTTGCTCTAGCAAGTGCTTCAAGTTCTTTTAACTTCATATTAGCTAACTTCTAGCTAACTTCATGGCTAGAACATTAGATTCTTTCCCTCAATTATGCTCCCTAATCTTCAGAGAATATCAATACATCACCTTTTACAATGGGTAATACATAAGCTATTAAATATTTTAGTAGCAACCCACAGTTGGGCATAGTTTAGAATATTTTATTATATTGAAATGACAGTGAGTATTCAGAGATACAGTCTGGTGTAATGGGTAAGGCACTAGGCTAGAAACCAGGAGACTGTGAGTTTTAGTCTTAAGCACAAAGCCAACTGGGGGGTCTTGAGCCAGTCATTTTTTTCTGTCATAGGAATTGGGCAGTGGCAAACTAATTCTGAAAAACCTTGCCACAAAAACTGCAGGAACATATCCCGGCAGTTAAAATGAGTCCACATTGACTCAAAGGAGTGCATGAGTGTATATATACACACACACACATATATAAAAGTGAGCATTCACTTGCAAGTCTGCTAGTGAATTCAGGAGAATGCAGATGACATTAATACCAAAATAACTGATCAGTATCTAAATATTCCATAACATATTTGGAAAAGTTTCCTTGGCCTATCTCAGGGGTGTCAAACTCGATTTCATTGAGGGCCGCAACAGGGTTGTGTTTCATCTCAGGGAGCCAGGGTGGGTGTGGCCAGCTTGACATCACCTGTGTCGGGGGAGCCTATAGCCCAAGTGCTCTGGCAGTGAAAACAGGGCCCCAGCTCCATTTTCAGATGTGATGGCCTCCTGCAACCTCTTCCACTGAAAATGGATCATGAAAGGACCGCATTCAGCCCTCCCGTGCTCCGTTTTCACTGGCAGAGGCACTGTGGGCTGATCCTTTGCTGTTTCTAGGACAGCCCTGCGGGCCAGATCTAAGCACCCAAATCTGGTCCGTGGGCCTTGAGTTTGACACAATTGGCCTATCCTGTACTTTTTTTCCCCACAACAAATTTGAATAAGAAAAAAAAAGGGGGGAAATCAAGTCAGATATACAAATAACCATACTGTGGACAATATCTCTTTTCTTTAGACTTACTATATGTGTATTTGTGTGTAAATTCTGAATTTATTTTTACCAACTATTACCAAATAGGTTCCAAACTTTGCAATGTGCAGATAAATCAAATGAGAGTAAATCCAGGATCCAGGTTTGGCAAGCATCCCAGAATATGATTAATCAATTATGGTTTCATTTCCTGTATATTATCATGTTGTCATGTTTTTCCTGTTTGAAAGTGATATTTTTTCCTAAAAAAATAAAAGCTGAAAGCTTAGAATTAACAATGAATTTCAGGATACTCTTATGTAACAGCCCCAACCAGAGTTTCATGGAATGAAATATTAGAAAATTCTAATATTTGTTCTGCCCCATTTCAGCAACATAGGCTCATTCGACTCTGATAAAACTACATTTACTGAATCCTACATTCTGCTTACTTTTGGGTGTCTAAAAATGAAAACTAAATAAAGGAAGCACTCCAAGACTTTTAAAATTCCCAAACTCAAGCGTTGTATGGAGCTTATCTTACATCAATGGAACAGCCAAGTAGAGATCCTCTCTCAAGGGCTTTGCAAATGATTTTGGATAAATTGCGTGGTGCTTTCTTGAGATCATACATTTCTGCCACGCCACCTGTGAAATCTTCAAAGCCTTCGGTGGTGCTGCCTCCTGACAGGGCTTCATAAGAGCCATTCAACCTGTGTAGCAAAGAAAACTCAGAATTAGAGGGATGCCTACAAACAAGGGGTGAAATCCAGCAAGTTCTGATAAGTTCTGGAGAACCGGTAGTGGAAGTTTGGAGAAGTTTGGAGAAGCGGTAGCGGAAATTTTGGGTACTTTGGAGAATCGGCAAATGCCATCTCTGGCTGGTCCCAGAGTGGGGTGGGAATGGGAATGGAATTTTTGTAGAATCCTTCCTCCAGATGTGAGGAAAGAATAGGGGATTTTGCAATATCCTTCCCTTGGAGTGAGAATGGAGATTTTGTAGTATCCTTCCCCCAGGAGTGGGGAGGGAATGGGGATTTTGCAATATCCTTTTCCTGCCATGCCAACCAAGCCACACCCACCAAGCCACACCACACCCACCAAGCCACGGCCACAGAACCAAATAGAAAAAAAATGGATTTCACCACTGCTATAAACCTTGTCAGTGGTCTCCACCTATATAGAAGGTGGGGACTATAATAGCAGAAAAACAAATCCAAAGCTAGGGAAAGCATGCATCCACCCCCTTACTTTAGCCATCTAATGACCTAAACAACAGCAACACTTACTTGGCATAAGCTTTTTCCAGCAGAGCGCTCCAAAACTCCTGACCCTCGGCTGAGTGCACAAAGACAAGCTCTCCATCCTTAGTTGGTAATCTGTCATCTATTACCACATCTACCCATTCGCCAAATTGCCATATCTGAGGAATAAAAAAAGAAAGAAAGGCATAATGAATTGATAGCCAGGCTTGGTTTGAGCAAAGTAAGGTTGGAATAGAACACAGCACTTTTCCTGAACTGCATTTCTCTTGTTCTGCAACACCCGTCAGTGAGCAAGGTCTCACTATGAATCACTTCCTATAGTAAAATGCGTGCCTTACCTGGAAGTGGAAAACACCCGCATAGTCCTCCTGGAAGCTCTGTCCGTGGGGTACAACCCGATGTAAGAGTTCCTCATTGAGAGTCAGGGAACCAATGGCAGCCAATAACCAACAGTCACCTTAAGAGCAAGGAAACAGAAGTTACTGCAATTCTGTCTGAAATGTCTGGTCGCTATTTCATTTCCCTAGATTTTAAAAGACAATACCTTCATCATTGCAATTATAGATACTACTTAGAATATAATATTTTTCTTGCTTCTAATGATCTCTAGATCGTTAAAAATGAGTAGATTTGTTCTAAAAACTTTAATAACTTTTTAAAAAATCTGTAGAAACAAAAGACTTGAAGTTGGGTTAATTTAAAAATAGGTAATTAAAGAAAGTGAAATTTGTTAAAGAATTTGGTATAGAACGTAAATATATA
>JANHFP010001049.1:201915-216492 GCA_032468135.1 Calamaria suluensis | reverse complement strand
CCCTAAGGCATCCCACCGCCCCCCCCAGGGAGCAGTACCACCCCCTTTGGGAACCACTGTTTTAGAGTTTAATTGCCGTTCCTGTTTTTACGTGTAAATTGAGGTGAGCAGAACTGAGTATTTGAAGCTGTGTTCAAGATAAATGTTCTGTCATCAGGACAATTACATTGCGTCAGTTATATTTTGTTGGTCTCCTTTCAGGCAAGCTTACTACTGCTAGCAAGGAAGTCTTGGCCTCTCATACTAGTCCCAGCTGCTCACCCAATAGCATCCAGGGCTCTCGACGAGGTAGCATCAGTAGTATAAGCAGTGTCAGTTCTGTTTTGGATGAAAAGGACGATGATCGAATCCGTTGCTGTAGACACTGTAAAGATACACTGCTCAAAAGGGAACAACAGATTGATGAAAAAGAATATATACCAGATATTGTGAAACTATATGAGGTAAAATAACTAAGATCAAGACTTAAATGAGACAATAATTATAAATTATCTAATAATTTTTATGGGAGTAAATCTAAGAGACTAAGAACTGTTTATATTAAAAAGAAAACAATAAGTTTGTTCATTGATGATAAAATTTGGTTTAGCTTTGCTGATTAGAAAATAACAGTTTGGCTGAGAAAACCTTCGAAGCTTCACAATTCATTCTATTAAAATCAGAATCTCACTTTGGAAAACCTGAAGTTACAATTACTATTATGACTGAAATTGTGTTACTCTTAACTTGTATAAGAAACCAACAATTTATAGTCTTTTGCATTTGATAAAAATAGATGAAATTTGCAGCTGCTGTTCCACTTCAGAGGATATTTTTCCTGCCAGATTTCAAACAGATTGGTCCAACAGTTTTCAGGAATTTAGAATTTTTTCAAAAGGAGTTGCTTGCCCAGCTTGGATTTGTTTGACTGACAGTTTATATGAAAAAAAAATGATATAAGTACTGTAGGATAGGTATAGAGCTTTAGTTTGCTTCCTGTGTAACTTATTTAGCAATATGCTGCCACTGTTATAATACTGCATATAGTCCTGGTCATTACAGTTCAGAAATCATATTACAGAGCAATGCAGAAATGGCCATCTGATAATCCATAGGCAAAGTTTTTTTTTGTAAACTAGTGAAATATCAGTTGAATACTGTGCATTGCTCACAAAAAACCTAGATTCATATTGTTTGCAAAACGTAGACCTATATATGTAATACACTTAAGTATACAATAATATGTGAAATGGATTCATTCCTATTCTAACCAGCAATCTTTGTAACTGAGGTCCTTCAACTCACATAAAGGAAAAATAGGATGCATATAACACATTTATATTTGAATTATTGTTGTGAGTAGCTTAATTTTAATTTGTTGATTTCTTTTATTAAACAAGAAACTCCGATTTTACATGGAAAAAGTTGACCAGAAGGCTCCAGAATACATAAAGATGGCAGAATCATTAAAGTAAGTCTCTTTAGGTTTTTATAATTGACTCTTGTATTATTTAAAAGTTATTAGATGATTGTGTTATTTAAAAGAAATCAGAAAAGGCAAATATTAATTAGATATTAAAAACAAATATGGTACATAATTAGTTATTGGGAATATATCTAATTAAATATATTCAAAACTTCACTTTTGTAAAAGCACAATGCATCAAAGTTATTATTTATTTTCTTTGGGACAGCTGTGTGTTATATTTGTATTATTATTAACTGAGACTTAGAGCCAATTTTCCCACTGTCCAAAAATCTCCTTCTATATTTTTTGTATTGTAAGGAGTACTGGATGATATTTACTGATATATATACAGTTATATTTTCTAAATTTTATTTAAAAGACTTATATGGCCAATCTTATGAGCATAGGTTATGGGATTTGAACAAACTTTGTAAAATTGCTGATGCTTTTAAATGAAGATTTCAATTTTAAGTTGAATCCATACAGTAAGTAATAGATTTTGAGTTGTAACTTGGTCTCAGATAAGTTTATGTAGGATTATTTTTATTCGTATAAATGATTTACCTTTTGAAGTAATAAAGAACTTGAAAACATAATCTTTAGTCTCAATTTTTGGAATTACATTACTTTAAAAGATATTTAAAATAGATACTTGGTTCATCCAAGTTCAGCTTTTCAAATCTAACTAGATTTCAGTAGAAAAGAAGAGTATAAATTGTTAATGAAGTCTGTTATTGGTATTCATATGAATATGTTGAGAAATAAAATATTCAAAAGTTTAAAGAGGAAAATACCAAAAACTCTAGGACAAAACCAAAGTCAGAACCCCAATAGTCAGCTGGTGTCTGTAATAAGTGGCAAGTATATATAAATACTTGGCTACCAAGGCTGATTTTTGTATATACAAGGTTGATTTTTGTATATGTTTGGATTTATATCCTTATAATGCACATTTACTCTTTCAAATCATGCTGAGCTTAGTGATGCTACTTTTGAATCAAGTTGCTTCCCATTTTGAAATGGTGTTTAACCATGTAGAACTCATCTTAATGAACTAAATAATTTTAAGAAAAAATTGATGAAAAAAATGCAACCAAAATCTATATTTAGTATTCCATTTTTCGTCCTTTCTTTCATAATCATAATAAATGAGCCACAGTGGCACAGTGGTTAGAGTGCATTACTGCAGGCCAGTTCTGCTGACTACCGGCTGCCTGCAATTTGGCAGTTCAAATCTCACCAAGCAAGGCTGACTCATCCTTCCCTCCTTCCGAGGTCGGTAAAATGAGGACCCAAATTGTTGGGAGCAATATGCTGACTCTGTAAACCACTTAGAGAGGGCTGTAAAGCACTGTGAAGAGGTATATAAGTCTAAGTGCTATTGCTATAATGCATTCATGGTTCACTAATGAGCAAAAATAATGTTTTAGATGTGTTTAGATGGTTCTCTACTACAAAATAACTGCTGAATCTATATGGATGACAATTTGGAGTTAAATAAATGTGCATGTTCTTTCCAGTGCTGGAGAGACAACATACAATCTGGAACGTGCCAGCAATCTTAGAATAGAAGTGCAGAGAATGTATGAATTAATAGATGCTTTAAGGTAAGTACAAAATATGAAGATGGAAATTGTTACTGGGTTACTTTTTGCTTGGCTTTATATTTTTATTTTCAATGAAGGTGAACATTTTTAAAAAGGCATAACTTACTGAGCTATATTTTACTGTCAAAATAAATCCATGTTGCCAATTACATGGTTTTTACCAATACTTACCAATACTTAAAATTCTATCTGCCTAGTGTTTATTCTTTTTAGCTGATCGTTATGTATTTCTAATTCACTCTTTTTCTTTGTTTGTTTCAGCAAGAAGATTCTAACTTTAGGGCTGAATGAAGATCCACAACCTCATCCTAGAACTTTACAGCTTCAGAGGATGATTAGATACTCAGCCACACTTTTTGTTCAGGTAAGGGATATGTAGAAAGCATGAGATGCTTTTAGACATATTAATTCCTCTAAATGTTTCTCAGGATGTTATAAAACTTGTCATTTTGTTTTAACAATTTGCATAATGAAAATAAATTAGTGATTCAGTTTGTAAATACTTCCTACCTAATTACATGTCAACTATGTTGATAGCTCTGTTGGTATTTAGAAGGCTAATGAATTTTTTTGCACTGTGTCATAGTGATGGGAATGGTTCCTTAGCACTTTAATTGGATTCTAATTTAGCAACCTATTGCATGATATCATAGGACAATTCCTTGCTATTAATCAAATAACCTAAGCCTAAAAAAATGCTTGCTTATTCTCAGGTTTTGACTTTCTTTTTACCTCCTTCCCCTTCAAAATTCATTTGAAATTGCATTTTAATAATTCTAAGATGCTAACTTTTTATAGAGTTAGATCATTGTGATGTTGGAAAGGGCTACAAATCCGACCTTCTGCAATGTGCAGGAATGCCAATTAAACTGTTCTCAAAATGTATCTATCCAGTCTTAAAAGCCTCTATAGCAGAGGTCTTCAGATTTTGCAGTTTTAATGCTTGTGGACTTCACTGCTCAGAACGCTCCAGTCAGCTATGCTAGTCAGCTAGTCTTAAAGTGGTCAAGTTTAAAGACCTCTGCTCTATAGCCTCTATAAGTAATATCTAGATGACATCCCACCTCTTTGTTACCATACAGGTAGTTCTTGACTTACAACCACAGTTAATCCCAAAATTTCCGTTGCTAGGTATAACTGTTGTTAAGTGAGTTCTTGACACATTTTATGACCTTTTTTCACGGTTGTTAAGAGAATTATGTGGTTGTTATGCAAATCTGGCTTCCCCTATCTGGGAAGGTTCCAGATGGTGATCACATGACCCCCGGGACAAAGCAACTGTCACAAATATAATCCAATTACGTCACAGTCAAATTTAGATTGTGTGACTGTGGGGAGGCTGTAGTGGTTGTAATGAAAACTGGTCATATGCTACTTTTTTGACTGCTTTGACTATTTTGAATGATCACTAAACAAACAGTTGTAAATTGAGGACTACCTATACTTCCTTCTGCTGTAGGTCATATCCACCTTATTATCAGTGACCACACACAAGTACAAGCCATATTTCTGCCTTTCCCTTCTGTCCTAGCATCGTCCATCTGATTCCGATTAGAATCAAGCTCATTAAGTCATTCTGGTGTTTTAGAAGTATATTTGATCATTTCATTTAAGCATGTGTAAAGCTGTTCAATTCTTTTATTACCTGTTTGGTTTTCTATTATCTTTGCACTTTAGTTATGTTTTTTTTTAAATAAAGCTAATGGAAAAAAAAATCTCAGAAGCAGGCAATTGTAAGATGCTTTCAAGAAAATTACAGGGTTATATTCTTGAACTAATCAGGAAACAAATTTCGTTTGGAAGAGTCTTACTTCAATTACTAATCTCTTATTTTGAATACTGTTATTTGATACTATATATAGTTGATCACATTTTAACTTTATTCTTTGATAAATAATTTGGATGAACGGGCATTTTAATATTTTAATAACTTAAAGTATAATTTTATGTATGTATGTATGTATATATGTGTATGTATATATAATAAATATGTGTATATATGTACACACATTTTGGGGTTTTCAAGATCATACACCCTTTCAAGTAATATTTTGTAAAAAAAAATATCCTCAGGAAAAATTGCTTGGCCTAATGTCTTTACCGACCAAAGACCAATATGAAGAACTGAAAGAGAAAAAGAAACAAGAGTTAGAGAGAAAACTGCACATGGAGAGGCTGGCAAGTATTTTAATGAGTATACATTTCTAACAATGAGTTTCTGCTGGCTTGTTCACTTGATTAAAGCATTTCCTTTCTGAAATAGTTCACTTTTGATATTTGTTTGCTAAAACAATTGCCAAGTAATGTGACATAAGTCTGCAATGCATTTAGAACCAGCGTAAATAAGAATGCCCCCCTATTTCTTGTTTGATTCATTTCTTTTCTTGCTTTTTGGGGTGGGGTGGGGAATGACATCTTTTAGAAATTTTCCCATGTTTTCAAAAATATTTTAGCCAAGAGAAAAATCTTCTCTGATCTCAAATTTTTGTATAGTTGTACCCTTTCCACTACCTTTATGTTGCTTTATTTTACTACTAGTTTAGAAACATAAATATATTTTATCTTAGTGAAATAACAGTCACATGTTTATACATTAAGTTTTAGAATGCAATACATATTAAAAGTGATTGGATAGGTGACTTCTGATCTAATCTCTGAGTTAATGGACTGCCGATCATTCTATGGAAGAACACCATTCTTTAAGATCTATCAAAGTAGCTGGAGGATGGGAAGAGTTGTAGTCATTTCAGGGGAGAATAAAAGAA
Organism: Calamaria suluensis; assembly: GCA_032468135.1. NCBI lineage: Eukaryota > Metazoa > Chordata > Lepidosauria > Squamata > Calamariidae > Calamaria > Calamaria suluensis. The sequence goes on along the minus strand of JANHFP010001049.1, from coordinate 210,673 downwards.
TAAAACTTGCTAGAGCATGGTCGTTTACCCCATATGTAGACGTGTAACTTCTACTTGCCGATTCTGTTTAGCTACCTCTGTAAAACATTATTCTAGAATATTAACATATTTTTAAACTGTAAAACATTATTCTAAAATATTAACATATTTTAACAGGAAGTTATTTCTGTTAAATGTGATTTAGATCATTGTTTATATATGTACACATGTTGTGTACATATATACACAGCAGTTGAAGAACAATTAAAACTAATAATAATCATTCTACATAATCCATCATAAAGACTCTATTTTTTGAGATGGATAAAAAAATAGTCAGAAAAAAGAAGATCCCTTTCCACAAATATAGTTGCCTTTCTAGGATCATGTATCGATGCTAAAAACTAAGGAAGTTGCTAAAAGTGTGGACTCCAGAGGTGGGTTTCATCAGGTTTGACCAGTTCTGGAGAACCGGTAGTGGAAATTTTGAGTAGTTCAGAGATTTGGTAAATACCACCACTGACTGGCCCTGCCCCCATCTATTTTCTGCCTCCTGGGTCCCAGCTGATCGGGAGGAAATGGGGATTTTGCAGTAACCTTCCCCTGGTATAGGGTAGGAATGGAGATTGTATAGTATCCTTCCCGGCCATCCCCACTAAGCCACACCACGCCCACCAAGCCATGCCCACAGAATCGGTAGTACAAAAATTTGAATCCCACCAACTCATCAAAAGGTGAAGTTATTTTAAAGTTTTCCTTTCTATTTGGCTAGGTAAAACGTGAATCCCAGAGACGGCAAGAAGAGAAGCCAGCAGACTACACTTCCAGATCCTTAGGAGCGTCCAACGGCGAGGTCCATCGAACAAAAAGGGTCTCAATGAAGAAAACTGAAGGATGGCTACCCACTGCTAGCGTATCTCGGAACCAGGAACTGGCAGACCCACTTCTTCAGCAGATCAATAATATCACCTGCTTCATTAAGCAGGCGAAGGAAGCCAATCGCCTGGACGAAGTCCAGATGCTGCAGGAGAACCTGCGACAGCTTCAGGACGAGTACGACCAACAGCAGACGGTCAGAGCCATTGAGCTCTCTAAAAAGCAAGCAGAGATGGAGGACATGCAGAGGGAACAATTGCAGATCCTTTGCGAGAAAGAATGGAAAAGGGATCATAAGAAAAAGACGTCTCAACACTCACGGACCCGTTCTCTGGATTTCAGAGAAGTGAAGCACGAGAGACTCGAGATGGAGCGGGAAAGCATCAACCAAATAGCAGAGGCTTTGGATCTAGATATGCTTCAGGACAGAGATCATGCTGGCTCCAAGGCTACTTTGCCCAGTGATGGTGTGGGATTGCCAGGTAGCAAGAATCTGGTTTTGGTTTGCCAACCAGCCTCAGAGCATGAAAAAGCCTCCATAAATCCCTTTGAAGACCCTTTACCGATTAGCCCTCCAAAGAGCAACCCACATAGTCCGGTTGCTGAAAACTCTGCAGTAGCTTCCTTGCCTCCCAACGCCCTGCTCTGTTACAAGAGAGAGTACAACCCATTTGATGAAGAGGAGGAGGAACAGGAGGATTCTCATCTGGCAAACGGGGTGGATCTCAGTGCTCCAAACCCATTTGAAGATTCGGTGGCAAATCCATTTTACACACCTGTGGGCAATCAGGAACCTGGGAATCCATTTGAAGAATCAGGGTCTTCCTCCCTGAATCCTTTCGAAGTTGAAAGTGATAATGAAGTTTCAGGGGAAGATGTCATAGAGGAGGAATTGCTTCTCCAACAGATTGATAATATCAAAGCATATATTTTTGACGCCAAGCAAAGTGGACGGATGGATGAGATAGAAGTGTTGACTGAGAATTTGAGAGAACTGAAGAGCACCCTTGCAAAACAGAAGAAGAAAGTGAGCTGCTGAACTCTGCCCACATACTTTTGCAGGTCCCAAAGGGAGGGAAGATCAAGGGAAAAGGAGAATTGCATCGCAAAAGGCGGTTGGGTGCTGAATCCAAGCTTAGGCACTTTGGTATAGGGATTTCCACTCTCCAGATCCGTAAAAGTCAACACTATTGAAAATGTTATAATTACCCCAAACCGTTCTTCATAGACTGAAAATCCCAGCCCAAATTTAGGCACAATAATTGTATTTCTCAGCACCTGCTTTATCTCCTATATAAAATTCAAAGGGGGAGATGGGATGTTTTAAAATGCAGGAAATTAATTGTAGTCCTCAAGACCTTCTGAATTGTATTTTCTGTCACCAGATAGGATTGTATGTGCTTCAAAAGAAGAAAAAAACCCAATTGCTTGAAACCACCTCTTTGCTTCCTAAGGCAACTTGTGCAGCAACCTGGAAAAGCTTTTACTGCTTTCAAAGAAATGCGGTGCTCACAGGAGCCCAAGGCATTTCTTCAGAATCGGTTTTGAATCCTGCACAGCCTAGCTAACAAGGAATTCATACTGTCTTGCAAATTCTCAGTTTTCCTACCAACTTTATATTTTGGGGAAGCAGAGAGAGACAACATAACTTACTGTTCAATAGACTATAAAGTCATGCATTGGTAAAGCAACGTATATATTTCTAAAAACATATGTACATGTATGTTTTAGAAAAACAAATGCATAAAACTTAACTGGACATCATGTATTTTTTTTTCCTTTTACCTGTTCTTCAGTTGATCAAACTATTTGAATAGCTTTTTTCCAGCCAATTCTAGCCTGTACTTTTTAAGAACGTTGAAATTTTGACTGTCTCTCAAAACCACTTAATTTTCAGGCTTATAGAGATGTTGTAATAGGAAAACTGTTTTCTGCATGCAAAAAAATAGAAAATTTGCATCCAGAACTGTGCTTTGAGGGGAGCCATCCTGGGTGTCCACTTATAAATTAAAAACTAGAAGTCAATTTTTCTTTCTAATTTGATTTCTCGCTAGGATTTAAGGAAATGTTGAGTCTAGAAATGGAGGGGGAAAAAATGTGCCCGGAGTATAAGAGAGACCAACATGAACTCATTTCACAAAAAGTGTCAGTGTTGATATACCACTTCCATTGTTGTGTGGAGGATTTGTTATATTAATTGGAGGCTATGAAATTCTTAGGATTGAGCTATTCATTTGTAAATCTTTTTTTTTCTCCTATTGATCTGCCAGCTACGAACAGAAATGTTTAGAAGTGTTAAATAATGTCTGGTTTCAGTTGTACGGAATGAATTTTATTTAGTTGTATTATATTATTTTGGTGACATAAACCAATTTTAATTGTTTACACCGGAATAACTTATTTGGGAAAGTATTATGTACTTAGGGGAATGGGAAGAAGACCCAAGCATTAATCATTAATCTGATTTCGACAATTGTTGGCATTTAGAAACGCTGGTAGAGATGATACTGTACCCCAATATATGTGGACACTAAATGTTACATTCCTCAAAAGATTAGAGGTAGTATGGTCAAGAACTAAGACAGCACTTTACACTTTCAACATTAAGTATTACATGCTATTCATTTGTTAATTCATGGTATGCATATGTTTTTTTTTCCTTTTTAGCAGGGAAAAACTACCTAGCTTTGATTTCATGCATAACTCAGTGACAGCCTGTTTTAATGAATCCTATAAAAACTGAGCTGAACACTGCACATAAGGTATATATAGTCTGTAAGTCTAAAGGTGATTTTGAATTTTTTTTAAAACGGGAGCATTCTGGAAACGAACTTACAATGCACTAAACAGGACATGAGTTGGAACATAAAAACAAGCGATAAAATATTTTAAAAAATGGATACCTACAAACTGAGCAAGCAGCAAAGGCGCGACAATTGTTTAAGGTAAAACTATATTTTTTAAAGACAACAAGGCCACAAACACGATCTGTCCCTCTTTATGTAGTCCAACCAATATGAATGTTTCAGTGGTTTTTTTTAAAAAAAATTAAACTGATTTCCTCTTTATATGCATTCTGCCTTGTTTCTATGTATGCCATAGTCTAACAGAGGTTCCCAAACTTGGCAGCTTTAAGACTTGGTGAGTTCTGGGAGTTGAAGTCCACAAGACTTAAAGCTGCCAAGTTTGGGAAACTCTGGTCTAATACTTTATAAGACATAGTATTGATGTATTTTATTAACAAATAAGTTGGCTGTAGCTCTATGGCCACAAGTCAATGTGGCATTATCCTCCTTGATAACCCAATAGTTGTCCCACATTTTGTCAGCCGTCCGTTTGTACTACTGAACTGACACAATGAAAATGAACAAGACCATGCCATTATGAGATTTAACACTAATGCCATTTGTTTGTACATTTGCATGCACTAGTTTGTAAAGTTTCTCATGAAATAAAAGTACGATTTTTGTTTCTGTGAGTGTGGCAAAACTGATTTGGTCAACATCAGGACAGCATTCTGGTCATTCATTTGAACTGCAAATTCCTTGCTATCTGATGAAGACATGTAGGAAGCATTTTTACATTGAGCCAGGCCAATTTGTGCAAGGATGCATTATTTAGACAGGAATCTTTTCCAGACTAGTCTGAAGAATCCGAAGGATTTAATCTCTGTGTTTTGTACCGATATTTTCTTTAGTTTAAATAAAATGAGAAATGCATGTCGGAAAAAACAACACTTTTTTATTGGGACAGGAAATTTAAAATAAGGTGAACAATCTTTCAATCCAAGTCTTGTGTAGGAAAATGTATGCATCATAGTGAAATGTAGGAAACTAGATAGTGTAGACAGATACCTGACCTTTGTTTTTTGTTTTAAATCTGTTTTGCAATAATGTACCATTTCTACCTTGGAGAGTGAACACGCTTCTGAGGCACTGTCAGCTCTTTTATAGTGAGCTGCCAGTGGCTGAGCCAATCAGAAGTCACCCATTTCCCGCCGGCTCTCTGCCGTCAGAATATCCAATCTGCTGCTCCCAATCTGTCACATGTTTGCTGCTCAGACATAACACTGTCCTTTGGACCAAAGTGGAAATCTTTTGGCCATAATGCAGTGTCGTGATATGCCAAATGACATATTAGCTGGCCGACATTGGCTCATGCAACACGACACTGGTCCCAAGCATACCAGAAAGTCTACAACAGAATAGCTGAAAGGATCAAGGTACTGCAATGGCCTAGTCAAAATCCAGACTTCAGCCCGATTGAAATGCTGTGGCAGGTCCTCAAGAGAGCCATGCATAAACAAACACCACAAACCTCAATGAAGCAAAGCTGCAAAGACAAATGGGCCAAAATCCTTCCATAGTGATGTGAGAGACTGATAAGAGTCATACAGAAAATGACTATTTCAGGTTATTGCTGCTAGAGGCAGTTCTAAAAGCTAAGGAAACAGTAAGGGTGTACTTAGTTCTTCACTCATAGCTTCTCCGTTTTGGCTTTCTTTTTGTAAAATAAATGACAATGCGTGTAATATTGCATGTGCAGTTCATCGGAGGTTGCATTTGCCTACTTTTAAGACCACCCAAGGATCAAATGATTTTTACTATGGCCTGATATGAAAACCATAGAACTCAAACGAGGCTGTACCTTTCTTTTTTCACAGGTTGCAGGAATAGAATTTTTTTAATTGGCCATGTGTGATTGGACACACAAGGAATTTGTCTTGGTGCATACGCTCTCAGTGTACATAAAAAAGGATGTATTGCACAACATGAAAGCAGAGTACATAATATCCAAACACTGGTTTTCTACAAAGGCAAGCCATATTCCCCAAATCGTGATTTTTGTTCTGGTTAGTGTTCCTGATCCTGACTACTTTGGCTGTTGACTCTGACCATGCAGGTTGTGGAACAGGCCAATGACTCCTCCCATGGCTTTTTATCACAACATTTTGGAGAAGGGATCTCCAACCTTGGCAATTTTAAGCCTGGAGGACTTCAAATCCCAGAATGCCCCAGTCAGCAAAGCAAAACTGATTGGGGCATTCTGGGAGTTGAAGTCCTCCAGGCTTAAAGTTGCCAAGGTTTGAGATCCCTGCTTTGAAGCACCTCTCAGCCAGCTGCTTCTATATTGTGCTAAATGATTTTAAATCAAGCAGGTGGCTTGAATTTGCATTGTTATAGAAAGGTTAAACATTGAAATGCTATTGGTAACCACTGAAGCAGAAAAATTCCAGAAATCAGACATACCACTACAACTATTCCAGCCCTTAATTCATGATCAACATTAGCAGGATTATTAAATGGAAAGCCTGTAAAGCAACTTTTGGAAAAGGAACCAGCACCACCTACTCCAACTGTTTTCTCTATTCCTTTCTCCATTCCTACAGAATGTGGACATGATGCAAGCTGTTTTCCCAATACAGTGCCCCCCCTTCAATTAATAGAAAATTAAAGCTGACATTACAATAAATATGACCCAACATTTGCTCTTTAATTCTTTTTTTTAAAAAGCATTTTTAAAACATTTACTAGTCAGTGTACATCAGTGAAAGAATTAATCCCGTCTACTTTCCTGGCATAGGTCTCATACAACACTATATTCTTTCTCATTGTGCCACTAATCAGTCAGTTTCTTATTTCTCTGCAATCTTTTAATTCCTTGCAGAGAAGCTTGTTGCAAAAGTGTCTTAGGAAGTGTCCTTCATGGCGTTTTTATATTTGCCGGTCATCTCTTTCGGTAGTGGCACTTTCCCAGGACAGGGAATTTGGCCGTCGATTTCACACATACATTCCCGTAAGTGGTATTTTTTGTAACCAAATGTTGAAGGATGCCATTTCCTCTTTTTCTCTTCCTCTTTCCGGATTGTTTCTCTATTAAAAAGATGATTTTATGATAAGGAAGACAGCAAGTGCAATTCAGTGTGCAGCATGTGTCACATTTGTGAATACTTTTTAACAAGTTAAAATCTAATGAAAGGTCAAGTGTGTTCTATTAGACCACAGATGAAAGAGAAGTCATTTTTGCTGCCTGTTCCTACAGCATTATTTTAAACAAAAATATTCATGGAATGTTTACTGAATAAGCAGAGTTTCCCATTCTTACTATGTTACCAGATTTAAAAAAACCCAGTAAGAGGCAATAATATCAAAATAAATTCACCCTTAAATAGTTCAATGATATCATTTATTAGGGAATGACAGCAATACTTTATGTTTATCTATTCCCCAAATAAATTTAGAGGAAAGTATGTAATTTGGGTGAAGGAAGTCCAGTTTTTGTCATAGTAATGTACAGCAACTGCTTCCTGTATTGTTATGTCCCATTTGATACCATCTACCAAGAGAGGAGCATCTCTACAGGAAGAGGGGATATAATGCTGGACAGGAAATTTTGCTGCCTTTCCCTGCTTTACTTCTTTAATCCATAAAGGGGTAAATAGAAAAACTTGCACTTGTATGTCTTATAAATAGACCAAGTGCTTCCCCATAGAGTCAAAACTGAAGTCTGGTTCCGTGATGACCTTGGTTATTTTGACTTACTCGCTTTTACCAAGAATTTTCTTAATATGTTCTGCTATCTCTCGATTGGTCTTCTCTTGTATATCAACCAGGACTTGCTCTCCACTATCTGCAGGAGAAATAGAGTTACATACAGAATATTTATTCGGTTTCCCCAAAACTACTTCCACAATATGGCATATTTCTCATACAAAAATACACGCAAGATCATTTTGACAAGAGGTGACTTGCCAACCCATACTTGAAAATATCCAGTCCTGGTGACTTTATCTATCAAATGTACATAAGCCATCTATCTCACTATCTAAGTTACCAGTGTGTTTTGCAAATAAACGCCATAAAAATCTATATAAAAATAGGCAGAGTTGAAAAACAAAGTTTAGAATTAAAAAAGACAGAGGGAGCGCCCTTAAGCCACCAATCACCCCTGGGATTGCATGCCGTTCTTGGATCCCCACGCTGATTGAGTGTAACACTGGCCACTGGTTCTCAAAAAATTCAATTACTTTTAAGCAGGATGGCTAGGTTTTTTTTCTGCCCAAAGGCATTTTCTCTTTTGGCCCAGTGTTGGGAATGCAGGGGGCATCTCTTTTAATGCACTATTGCTGGACTGAGCAGAAGTGAAACTCAATTCCTTTTTTCTGTTCACAATATGAATAAGGTAAGGCCAAAACAGTAGATCTCAAGGAGGCAAGGTACTGTAATAATTACGAATAGTTTAAATCAGATTTGGCTAACCCCAGCCCAAAGGCCACACAAACAGCCCTGAACAGCTAGTAATGCAGCCCCACAAAATAATAGAAAATAAACTTTAAAAAAAACAAAGGAAGTTTTGCAATTTATATGCGTTAACAATATTGATTTTTATATGTGGCCCAAGACAATTCCTTTTCACTCAATACAGTCCAGGCAAGCCAAAAGGTTGGTCATGAGTGGCTTAAATGGATTTGTAAACCACCATAATCAGAGCTTCCAGCACAATGTATAATAAATGTGAACCATATAAATAAAAATGTTAGATTCTATAAATTTTGAAATGTGGGAGGAACAGCTAATAATATTTTTACCAGTCTATAATCCTTACTTATGGGTTTTATGCTTATTATATCTATATGAACTTGTGTTCCTTCACATCTATTTAATATCTGCAAGAATAACTTCCATCTGCAACTGTCAAAACAGCTAAAAGCTCACATGTTCTCCATGCCTCTGCTAGTTCAAGTCTACATCATCATCTTGATATGAATGAAAGGCCTTAAAAACATGACCGTGAGAAGGAAAAGATAGTATACTGTCAAACTATTCAATGCTGTAAATCTTTTTAAATTCTGTAAACCGCCCCGAGTCCTAGGAGATGGGGCGGTATAAAAGTCGAACAAATA
>JANHFP010001049.1:18730-32261 GCA_032468135.1 Calamaria suluensis | reverse complement strand
GTTGTATCATCTGCATATCTGAGGTTGTTGATATTTCTCCCAGCAATCTTAATTCCAATTTTTGATTCATCTAGCCCTGTTTTCTCATTATGTGTTCTGCATATAAGTTAAATAGGCAGGGTGACAGTACACAGCCTTGCTGGACTCCTTTCGCAATTTTGAACAATCAGTGGTTCCATGTCCAGTTCTCACTGTTGCCTCTTGACCAGCATATAGGTTTCTCAAGAGACTGGAGAGACTCAAAAGACATGGCAAACCACTCCAGTATCTTTGCCATGAAAACCCCATGGACAGTACCAAAGGGAAAAACATTCATACACTCCCCAAAATTTCAACTAATAATGAGCAATTAAAAATTACTTCATCAACTCTCTCCTGTAAATGTGTGGCTGAAGTTTATCTTTATCTTATTGTTCTGTGGTAGACCTGAGAAGCAATGGTCTCCATTCTTTGTGTATTTCTCCTTTAAAATAAATAAGTCTATCAAATCTTCTCTGTCAGGATGAAGAGGGGGGGAAATGCAAGCATTAATCATTTGTTTCAGTCCTTTTCTTTTCCTGGTTACCTGTATCTGTCAAATTATAAGACCTCACCTTCAGGTGTTCCACATTTATGGCCAGGGGGTCCACTTGAGCAAGTTCAAAGTACATTGGCCAAGGCTTTCCTATTCATCATGCTTTGACATGAAATCTCCTGATAGTATCTGCTCATTTGTCTGTGGGCTTTGAAGATGTTGTGAGTCTGAAAGGCAGAGGGAGAAAGGTTAATTGGTTTTGCTGACCATCTGTTTGTCTTGGGAATGAATGCAGAGCTTAATATGTAAGAAGTGGCATCTGCAAGAATTAAGTAAAACATTTCCACAGAGTTTAGCTTATGGATCGTGTGCTCAGAGGAAGAGTCTGTGTAACCAAAAAATCATGTTTACTTAGTTTTAAAGGTTTTGACCCTGGGGAGAGATAGCCAGTAAGACTTTTCCTGGGAGTATTCAAAAAGAAATGCAAACTTTTCCAGTCATTTTTTTTAAAATTATGCCTATCATTTTATACTTATTTTAATGAGAAATAGAGCATCACCCAGCTCTACAACTAATAGCAGCATCTAGGAATTGAACTACTTGATTTCAATGGGAAAAAAGCCTTTTTCTGTACAAAGTAACTAGAGCATTCCTTCCTTTCATGGTTGCAAATAATTTTCACAATACTATGAAGTTTAAAAAGCAGTCTGCAGTGTGTTACATTAGGGGAAGGATCTACTTCATGTAAAGTCTGGGGGAATGATGGCATACCAGATGTGTGAAATATTTAATATATCCAAGTGGAGCCAGCTGGGTCTACCTAATTATGGAGGAGGAGGAAGAAGAAGAGGAAGAAGTGGGATTGAACTATTCCTAAACAATAATATGATTGTCTCAAGAAAGGCTATATAAGTTTACAATTATGTACCTGCAGAACAGCACCTGGAAATACTGTCTGGGAGTCAAATTAGCTTCAAATAGATATCTGTACCTTGCAGATATAACAATATTGAAAATGCATTTTCCCTCATGAGCTTGCAACCATGCAAAGTTGAAAAGGTTATAGCTTTGAGCCCAGGATGCCCATAAAAGGACAGGATGAAAGTTCATGGTGTTTAGAAAGAGAACATTTCACTACTGCACCACTGACCTTTTTAAAGTCAGCAATAGGTCAACACTCCAATCAGGCTTGAATACCTTCAGTGGTTTTCTCAGTTATTATGCTTAATCATAATTAACATAGAAAAAAACCTCAGATTTGACACATTGTTATATAGAACAACAGGGTTGGAAGGGACTTGGAGGTCTTCTAGTGCAAGCCCCTGCCCAGGCAGGAAACCCTAACCCTACACCATTTCAGACAAATGGTTGTCCAACATCTTCTTTAAAACTTCCAGTGTTGGCGCATTCACAACTTCTGGAGCCAAGTTGTTCCACTGATTAATTGTTCTAACTGCCAGGAATTTTCTCCTTAGTTCTAAGTTGCTTCTCTCCTTGATTAGTTTCCCCCATTGCTTCTTGTCCTGCCCTCTGATGCTTTGGTGAATAGCCTGACTCCCTCTTCTTAATGGCAGCCCCTGAGACATTGGAACACTGCTATCATGTCTCCCCTAGTTCTTCTTTTCATTAAACTAGACATACCCAGTTCCTGCAACCATTCTTTATATGTTTTAGTCTCCAGTCCCCTGATAATCTTTGTTGCTCTTCTAAGACCTTGAAAAGAAGCCCTATCACATTATCCATACCCAGCGCCTGGTAGGTGCTCATCTGTGAAGCTGCTTTCTTCCCAAAGAGGACAGGCAGGCAAACAACTTGTTGTTAGGGGATAGTTTTGCATTGTTCATTTTACTGATTGTATTTTTTCTTAGTCAATGACCAAAATAATTTTTCTGTCAGTCTGCTGTCTGAGCTTGCTTGTTTTCTTGCAGATGTTTCATTACCCTAACTAGGGTAACAGCAACAGTGCTAATAAGGAGTGCTGTTTGCCGTCAGTTTATATTCAGAATATAAACTGACAGAATGGCAACAGCAATAGCACTTATATACCACTTCTCAGTGCTTTTACAGCCCTCTCTAAGCGGTTTTACAGAGTCAGCCCATTGCCCCCAACAGTTTGGCTCTTCATTCTACCCACCTTGGAAGGATGAGAGGCCGAGTCAACCTTGAGCCTGGTGAGACTCCAACTGCCAAATTATAGGCAGCCAGCAGGCAGCAGAAATAGCCTGCAGTACCGCATTCTAACCACTGTGCCACCATGGCTCAGTAAACAGCCCAACCAAAGAATTTCTACGACTGTCCCAACTAACACAGACAGGCAAGACACCAAAATATAAACTGACAGCAAACGGCACTCCTTACTAGCACTGATGATGTTACCTATTTAGGGCAATGAAACACCTGCCAAGAAAACAAGCAAGCTCAGAGAGCACCACGGACCCCCTCATTTCAACCCTGAGCGACAAATATTCTCCTTTATTAGTCTGCCGTCTGTTCCCCAAAGAGAAGGAAGAAACCTCATTTGTACCTTATTCTACATTTTCTGGGTACCCTAAAATGTAACATTAGTGTAAGCTTCCTCCTCCCAAACAGTCAGAGCTTGATACTCAAGTGAATTGGTGTTGAATTGAATTGATACAAGAGCTTTCCCATCCTCAGTATATGATGCTTTTGGGTCAGAGGCAATACTCTTGGAGAGAAGGCATTCATTCAACCTTCAGCAGAGGAGACTGCGGAGCTGCCAAATTGCTTGGGAGAGTAATCATTTAATTGCATACTATTTATTTCTAGATTTATCTGTCACCCTCTAGGTAATAGCTCTCAATCCAATCGCTCTCGATCCAGCGCACTAATAAAGTACACGAATAAAACCCGTGTAAATCAAAAGTAGTACAACAACAACAAAAAACACAACCCAATTACAAGAATCAATTAAAACAGCAATTATAAACAACAGAGGTTAATATAAGCATCTAAAACTGTCATGGAGCTAAAAACTACTTAAAATGCATCTCAGGGAGCATCCTTGGATAGAGTGAGACCCCCACTGGTCTAGCTAGCCCAGCACTGCTGGCAAGGACTGGCAGTGGCTCATCAGGGTTTCAAACAGCCCTTTATATTAAATCTGGTGTTTACTTTTATAGGCTTGCTTGGAATTGCTGGGGGCTTCAGACCTTTCTGCATGCAAAGCAACACTCTTTGACACTGAACTATAAAAGCAAGATAAGGAGATTGAAAGGCCCAAGGAAATAGGAAGGTCTTCCCTCTGGTGCCAAAAAGATAACAACCAGAGATAACCAGATAACAACCTTCCTGCAGAGGTTTTTCCATACCTGAGATGCTGCTTCTAAAGAGGCCCATTCATAACCATTTCCATTCATAACCAAGGGTCGTGGTGGCACAGTGGTTAGAGTGCAGTATTGCAGGCTAACTCCCTGCTCACTGCCAGGAGTTTGATCCTGACTGGCTCAAAGTTGACTCAGCCTTCCACCTTTCAAGGTCAGTAAAATGAGGACCCAGATTGTTGTTTGGGGCAATATGCTGACTCTGTAAACCACTTAGAGGGCTGTAAAAGCACTGTGAAGCGGTATATAAGTCTAAGTGCTGTTGCTACTGCTATTCGCTGCATGTCCATTTTTGCCAAATCATTCCTCACATATTACAGTGCCCACTACCTGAATTTACAATTATTGCTGAGTCAACATATTCTAATCCATTTTTCCCCCCAAACATTTCCAATAAAACAAATAGAAAAGAAATTTACAGGTAGTCCCTGTTTGGCAACTGATTCATTTAGCATCATTTGCAGTCACAACAGTGATGGAAAAAACCCAATTTTGCAACAAGCCCCTTTGCAAACAGTCTTTTCATTTATAAACTTTACAGGTCTGCAAAGCAAGGAAAGCTCAAGTAAGTTCATAAGCATTATCAGGTTTTCACTTAGTGACCACTTCATTGAATAACCAAATTGCCAGTTCTAATTATGGTCACTAAATGAGGACTAGCTGTATTTAATTTCCAAGGAAAGACGTCTCAAGGAAATTTCTTTCCTTGGCTTTTTTTCAATCACAAAGCAGCCTGGAAGGTGTTTTTTTTAAGGGTAACCAAGAACAAAAACTTTGATTACCTTGCAGATATAAAATGAGTCCCAAAATAAATTATAGGGTACTCTGAGATTGAGGAAGAGCAGATGGGACAAGGATTGAAGGACATTTTTTTTGCATAGCCTCAGTTGTATTCATATATGGAATGCTAAGCTTGCAAGTTTTAAAGAAAAGGAAATTTTAAATCCATTCAACATTAATCATTTTTTCATTGGGCTGATGTTTCACTGTAGGCGGCCTCCCATTATCAACATATCACAATAGCCTATTCTTGGAATAATCAAAGTCTTCAAATTCAGCCTTTGCCACCTATCTAAAGGTTATCTAAATATTTTCAGTACCGACATTTCGCCACTGTAATTATTCAAACTATTATTATCAAGATGTGAAGCATTTCCAATGTATATTCTTTAAAGTGTAACTCAAGAAAAGAGAGTGGAGTTTGGAGATGGTGGAAAGAAGAATGTTTACCAAGGACAGAAAGGAATGGAGATGCACAGTGAATGACACTAGTGGTAAATGAGATCTAACTACATTTTCTATTTCTTATTTTAGTCCTTCTATTTTTTTTTTCCATATTATCCCTTTCCATGCAACATGTTGCCTACTCCAACATGCAATGGGAGTAAGAGGCAACGGGTACATATGTTAGAGTGTGTCAAAATGAAGCACTAATCCATCAGCATAAACCAGCCTCTATTCCAGGGGCCGCCAACCTTAAACACTCAAAGAGCCACAAAGGTCCTAACCAGACGCCCACCCCCTTCAATTCTGGAGCCAACCAGAAGTCCAGTTTCCCCCCACCATAGAGTCTCCTCCTAGCACAGCATCCTTTTTCCTCTACCTGTCCTAACCGAAAGCCCTATCAATTGTGCAGCAGACCAGAGACAAGGAGCTGCAGCAGAGGGATGAAAGAGCCACATGCAGCTCCAGAGCTGTTCCCAGGGTGTCCGGATGGGGTTATGTCATCAGGGAGGTTGGTTTGAGGATTGAATCAAATATACAAAGAAGCTAGCAAAGTTATCCAAATAGTTGTGGGGATGGGATGGAGGTGAGGTATGAGAAAGAGAAGTCCAAGACCTCCTTCAAAGGCAATAAAGTTTGGGTCAGATTACATGTAATCCTCAAATTACAACAGTTCATTCAGTGACCACTCAAAGTTACTGGCACTGGAAAAACTGACTTATGACTGTTTTTCACATTGACAACTGTTGCAGCATCCCCATGGTCACATGATCAAAATTCAGATGCTTGGCAAGTTGTCCATATTTATGATGGCTGCAGGGTCCTGGGGGTCGTTTGATCAGTTTTTGCGACCTTCCTGACAGCCAAAGTCAACGGAGAATCCAGATTCACTTAAGAACCATATTATTCACTTAACAAAAATGGCAAGGAAAATGATAAAGTGGGGGGAAACTCACTTAACAAATGATTCGCTTAGCTTAGAATCATTGGGCTGAATTGTGATCCTAGGACCTAGGTGAAGGACTACCTGTAGTCATTTATTCTTTGTTACATGTCTTCATTTTTCCTTCAGTATTCAAGGGACCCTATAGAGTGGCCTGACTTTCATTTTTTCTACAACAAGCCTATGAGGTTGGACTGAGAAATAATAATTGGCCCAAAAACCTTTAGTGGCCCTAATCCACTACCAAGAAAAGCTCCCTTCTGTTTGGATAGGGCAGTAGTCAGCAAAGTGCGGCTCGTGAGCTGCATGTGGCTCTTTGGCTTCTTGAGTGTGGCTCTTCCATGTGCAGGCCGGTTTGCATGATCCGATTCCTTCCCCCCCAGCACCGGCATGATTTTAATTTTTTTTCCATTTTCCCCACAATGGAATCACCTAAATGGTAGTGTGCATGCTCCACGCATGCGCTCTACCATTTAGGAGCGCACCTTCCACACCTTTGGCCACCACAGTCACTTTCTTCTGCGGCAGCGAGGAGGAGGAGGAGCTGCGTGAGCTGGCCACGCCTCCAACCCCCGCCCCGAACCCTCTGGTTTTGGCTGCTGAAGGGCAACAGCAGAGGGAGAGAGAGAGAAAAAAGAGAGAAAGAAAGCAAGGAAGGAAGAGACAAAGAAAGAAAAGAAAGAAAGAAAGAGGTAGGAAGTGACAATAAAGAAAAAAGAGAAAGGATGAAGGGAGAGCAGATAGAAACAGAAACAGAAAGAAGGAAAGAGAGACAAGAAAGTCACCATCAAGCCACGCCCACACAATCATGTGACCACATAGCCATGCCCACAAAGTAAGCCACGCCCACAGGACCGTGGCTCTCGAAATAAATTTAAATGGTTGTATTGCTGATATTTGGCTCTCTAGACCAACGAGTTTCCCGACCAGTCCAGTGCCCTAGCCTAATAATGAAATAACTGCAGGAAAATAGCTAAGCCCAGAACCCACTAGTTCAACCCTGAGCAATCTCTAACATATAACATATATGGGCAAAAAAATGTTTCAGAAGGAATGCAAATGGGAGAAATAGGCAGGCAGGCAAACCCTTGTAATAATGAGCAAAGGAATCCCCGTATTTGATATTGACAGACATTCATCTCTTTCTTATATCGCTTCTCCCTTTTTCCAAATACCATTTGGGTCTAAAACCAACAAGCTCCTGAAATCCCAGAAGGATTGTAACTCACAAAAACTCTTGGAAATCTCAAAGTCTTGCCCAGTTGTAAATCTGCCACAAATCAGATTTGCTTGGAAGCTCACACTAGTTTTGTTTCGTAATTATAGGAATACTTTCTTTTTTGGCATTCAATGCAAGACTGTCACCCAGTGAAGTGCAGGCCACTGCCTCTGGTGCAGACATTCCTATCTACCTTTTAAACCTGGAAGTTTTTCCTATTTGTTTCCTTTAGTACACCTGAAATGGGAGTCTGAAAGGCAGCCCAAGAAAAAATGTGGATGGATAGATGGGAAGAGGGAAAGGGAGAAGGGCAGAGACAGGAACAGAAAAAGCCATCTGGACTTCTGCCACCTTCATTAGAATCATTTTCCCCCTTTTATACTTATCTGTATCTTGGCCAAAGTTTTATAAGTTCTCATCTTTAGAACGCTACCTTTATATTTCTTGTTATTGCTTTTTAATTTATAACAAAAAAGGAACAAAACACAAAGATAACAGTGATGGGGATACATACATTGTCAAACAGTAGAAAAAGAAAAAAAACACAAAGTGTTTTAACAAAAAAGTGAAAAAAATGTGTCATTACTGTACCCTATGGCTATCATTAAGTGTTGTACCTTATGATTCTTGATGAACATATCTTTTCTTTTATGTACACCAAGAGCATATGCACCAAAGACAAATTCCTTGTGTATCCAATCACATTTGGCCAATAAAATTCTACTCTATTCTAAACATGTACAATTCTATATATATATACTTGTCTAATGTAAATACTGTTCAAGTAAGCATACATTACTCCTGGGCCTTCCAGAAGAGCATGAAGACCTAGCTCTGCCAACTGATGTGAGGATGAACGATGGGTACGCAACCCTGGGGTGGTTGGTGGCCTGAGATAGCTCCCTCTGCCTTTTAATCTGTCTTTTATCCTTGCTTTTATCTGAAGATAGGAGCAATCCCAAGTAAAGGAGTGAATTGTCAGCAGTTTCCATTTTTGTTTTCTAAGAATAACTAGTAGCTATTAGCTCCAAGGCGTTGGAGATGACACTTTGCTCTGGAGCAAGGGTCTCCAACCTTGGCAACTTTAAGACTTGTGGACTTTAAGTCTCAGAGTTCCTCAGCCAGCTTTGCCTATTGGCCTCACACAGGGAATCTCTCAGTCCTTCAAGGTAGACAAGATCAAGGAACAAGATGTTGCATAGACTTAAAATTATTCTTATTAGATGGCTGTAGCAATGTAATCTTGCAATAAGATTTTCTTCCTCTTTCTTTCATCTTTTTAGTGAATTACGGGATGTGAATATTACTCGTTTCATAAATCTCTATCTTTGTATGAGCGTAACCCAAATTTGTTTTCTCCCTCCATCAATGTCCACCTTAATGTTTTCTAAAGAATTTTAGAAATGTAGGCAGAGTTGCTCTTATGGATAAGGAAACAGAACTTCAGAGATGTGCCATTTATAAAATAAACACTATTCCTGTAAAGCATTTGTATGTAATTTCTCATTTTATATATTCCAATTTGTTTATTCCGATTGTTTAAACTCGCCTTTTTAAAGAAATGATTTTTGGTTCTTTCTCTTTGACAGTTCCATTTAACTTTAAGATTACAGACTAGTTGCACTTTGTTCCTTCTAGTTAGCAGTTAATTGGAATTTTGGCTTTTACTTAGAAAATATAATATGGGGGAAAACCAATATAAAAAAATACGAATTTTATGATGCTGCTATAGGTTATTACTAGAACTTATGGTTATTCATTTTTAATTATCAGCAAGATCATAGTTTAAGATCAACTATTCCTAAATCTTAAAATATGCCAGTTCAAAAATACATTAGTATTAAGCTATTATCTCATTAAAAACTAATTAGCTATTCAATTATGTTATAAAATCTGCCAAATCATATTTGATTTAGTTCATCTCAGAAAACACCTATAAGGAATAAAAAAGGATTCCTAAGAGATATTAAGTCCTATCAATCAGCAATTATTCTATAGTCAGTGCAAGCATCACAATAAATTCCAAAGATTTTATAGAATCCAGAACTCTTTGGTCCTCCAGAGTTGTTATACTTAGAAAACAACAAATTCCTCAAGAGTCTTGACTGAATTAACAGAAAATGACCTTGTACCTTTACATGATGCCAAAGTGGAACAAACTGTAGCTATTTTGAGCATTCACAAAAAATTTAATGGCATTTAGTCCAAATATCAATATATACACATTTCTCCCATAATGTTCCAATTTGGCCTTTTGGGGGATTGTTCCTTCATTTCCAAAACATGAATCTTCCAATACAGAAAGTGGCTTATTAGTGTTGCAGATTATGCCTGGGACCATGATGGCTTGGTGATTAAAGTCACTGAGCTTGTCAGCTGGGAAGCTGATAACCTGGTTTTCACACCTGAGTGCTGTGTAATGGGGTGAGCTCCCATTACTTGCCCCAGCTCCCACCAACCTAGCAGTTTGAAAGCACGCAAAATGCAAGTAAATAAGCACCACTTTGGTGGGAAGCTGTCCCGTGCACTTTGGCATATAGTCATGCTGGCCACATGACCACAGAAAAGTCTTTGGACAATGCTGGGTCACCCCAGGTAAGAACAAAAGATGAGCACCACACCCTAAGAGTTGTACATGGCTGGTCAGGGGAAACCTTTACCTTAGATGTTGTCTCGCCCTCAAACTCATTCTGATTCCTTTCTAATAAGATTGACTTCGGAAATATCTATATGACTATTCATTAAATGCATATGCCATCCATCACACTATAAGGCAACTCATAACATCCCAGCACTCACAAGAATATTAAGATAATATTACAAAACTGTTGTGGAGCTAAATATTTCTGAACAATTCTTTTGTTCAACTTTATATCCAGTCTTTCTCTAGTCTCCCCACAATCTCTCACAGGAACCATATTTGAAGAGCAATATGTTGGCCTTGATGGTTACCCATTTATTCGTGCACTTCTTTCCTTCTTTGGGGTCAGTTGTCAATACATGAATATTTTTAAAAATAAACAATGCATGTTGATGGATATTTTGTTAAGTCTGTACAGATATAGAAAATATTGTACAGATATAGAAAATATTATTTCTAATCTAAATGGGAAATTTAAAAGAAAGGAAGGACAGAAAACCGATGCCAAATTGCAACACTTAAATCCTGCTAAAACTATTAAAAAGCACACTCATAAAAATATTGGGGCTCGGGGGCAATCAATGGACAAAGGTGAATCAATGAACACAGAACTATCCTCAGATCTTAAAAGAATAAAGCATGATCAGCACCTTTGGAGAATTGTGATTTTTGTCAATGATTTTTATGACTCAAAGCACATTATACTAATTAAGACAGAAAAACAAGATGAAAGGAGATAAAAACATGAGCTAAAAACCAAAGAACGACATCTGGGTACTTTGTAAGCTTAACATAATGAACCACCGGCAATGCATCTTTAAAAAGGCATCTGATTGCAAGCAGACTTTAAATTTAACTAGATATTTAAGCAATTCATTGTTAAACAGAAAAAAGAGTAGCTCACAGTACCAATAACATTGAGAATTGTTTTCCAGCAACTTTTCCACCATGTGTTCCACACGAACAAACCAGCTTGGAACTGCTTTGTATATCAGAGGTGTATCTGACCTGAAAGAAATTGAATAGACAGGGGGGGGAAAGTTTTTTTTAACTATCCTGCAAAGTTTGAATGACCATATTTGGTTTCCATCTAAAAGTTAATGGATTGATTCAAAATGATTTTGAGTGGAATATTATTGTACCTGTTACACCCAAATCTAATCAAATTGCTTATATAAATGTTTTAGTACATCATCATATATTCTTTTAATGAAATCTATCAAAGGGTTAGATTCATTATGCCAACCTTAGAAATATTCATGAGTTTTTATATCTTGACAACAAATGTGTTTAGCTGCAGCTGACTTAACTTTATTGCCACACATAAACAAACAGACCCTAGTTCCCCAATTTTCTATGTCTTGCCCATGATTATCTTCAGCTCCATTTGCACTGCTACATGTTATTACTAGATGGACGTGAATGACAAAAAGCTCTTAAGTTGCCTCTTGTTTCATGAATAATTCTAAACACAGTCTTTCCTGTCCTTCTTTCACTTCCTCATTATTGGAATATTTAACTTTGCATTCTATTTCATCAACAGGATTGTTCAAACCTCTCTCTGCAGTGGTTGTGATCATCATCTTGTGTCTGCCTAAGGATAAGAGAGAGGGCCAGTGCTGGGGGACAGGAGATGGTAAGCAAGCAAGAAAGGATCATATTGACACTTCAGGGAGTCAGACCATTTCCCTGTTTAGCAGTCCAAGATTTGAGAGCAAGTCCCTGGCGTACAGTGATAAGTGGTGACCCAGATACACCAATAGTGCATGCATTTCCAAGCAAATATTTATTCTTTTAGCATATTTATATGGACACCCTACCTCCAAAGAACCCCGACAGAAAACCGATGACAGAACAAAATAATAATTTGCCCTTAAAAAACATTAAACATGTCCTTGGTTATTTCACTAGCAGTATAACAGTTATGCCTGCAATCAAATCAGAGCTTCCTCTGCAACCTGGTCCGAATGCCTGGGAGAATGCCCAGATCTTCACAGTCTTCAAGGAGGCCAACAAGATTGGGCTGTCTGTATTATCTCAGGGAGGAGGTGGTTCCACAAAACAGGTGCCATGACAGAGAAAGCATGCTTCCTAAGCTCCACCACGGAAGATAAAACAACGTCCCCGATGGGATCTACAGCTTGCCCATTCAGCCTGATTTAGCGTGATGGGCAGAAACTCATCAGTGGAAGATGGCCCTTCAAGCAATCTATATCCCCATTTCATGTAGAGCCATTAAAGGGCACCCATGACAACCAGCCTTGTGCAGTGAACCGAGAACCCCTTTGGAAGCCAGCGCAGCTCATAGGTGCGCTAAATGGTACATTTCACTGCACACTAGAACAGCTGAATCTTCCGAATGCTCTTCAAGGGCAGACCTATGTAGAATATGTGACAAATGAGCCCAAATGAGAGGTGACTAACGCTTGACTGAGCAGTACCTCCTGATCTAGGCAAAACTGGTGTACAAGGCTACAGTTACAAATTCCTAGCCACGGCCATTGTAAACAGAAACCACATGTCCAGGACAATACCCAAATTGCACACCAACTCTCCCTGCAGGACTGATACCCCATTCAGAATCAATGATGAAAAATCATTAGACTTGGGCTGTGGGGAAGGGAAATGACACCCCACATTAAAACCCACAGCTAATCAGACTTTGTCAGTTTGATTCTTCCAGGCCCACATAATCTCTGGGCACCACAGAAAAATGCCTCAATGGCATCACTTGAGAGCCTGAGCTGAGAGATGTATGTCGATGATACTTGACCCCCATATGTTGACAGATGATCTCACCCAACGATTTCATGTTTTACTTTTGATGCTGAGATTCAGGATATCTGTGAGGTGAAAAGGTAACCTTCAGAGGCACACCTACATTGACTAACTAACCCCATGATGGTGAACCTATGGCACGGATGCCACAGATGGCACACGGAGGCATATCAGTGGACACGTGAGCTCAGGTCCAATGCGCATGTGTGCACCAGCCAGCTGATATTTGGGCCTTCTGGGCCCACCGGAAGTCAGGAAACAGGCTGTTTCTGTCCTCTGGAAGGCCTCTAAGGGTGGTTTTCACTGTCCCAGGCTCCAGAGGCTTTCTAGGAGCCTGAGGAGGGCAAAAACTACCTTCCCCGCTTCCCTGGAGGCCCTCTGGAGGCTGAAAATGGCCCGTTTCCTGACTTCTGGCGCACAGAATCATGGGTGTTGGGGGGCATATGTGCTTACACCCCCCCTGCTCCCCCCGCTTTTGGCACATGACAGCAAAAAGGTTAGCCATCACTGAAATAACCCTTCATTAACACAGTAACTACCGTACTTTATGATTGACGATAACTGTCTCTATTCATCTGTTTTCATTATGCACATTACGCTCTTTTGTTTGTGGAGGAAACAGAATAAATCTAAAAATGTCAGATTCTATACCAGTTGTCCTGCTGAGCTCGATGGATTCGCTGTGGCATTCTATGGAGCATTGTGCCTACAAAAGACTAGAAAGGAACTGTGGGTTGTCCCCCCCCCCCCCCGATTCTGTTTGCTACAGTTTTCTTCAGCAATGCAAATAGAAAAAGAAGAGTTGTTTTGATCAGCAAGAGTCCGTGCATGACTCATCGCTGCTCTTTTCCCGGGTATGCCACCGAGTATT
>JANHFP010001045.1:56883-76146 GCA_032468135.1 Calamaria suluensis | reverse complement strand
AATTAATCTGAAAGCCAGCAACCCTGAAATATCCTGAAATGTTGCGAGCGCATTCATATCTCATAAATAGCCTGAATCCAGGGAGTACTGTAGTTAAGCTTCCTGCTAATTCCACATTTCCTGCATTTTGCTACAGAAAATGTTGGCTTGGATCCAGAGCTCCCACAATCAGCATCCGTCTGACATAGCACTGTTGTTGTAAGAAATGGGAAAGTGATTTGATTCCTGACCCGTTTCAACACCTTGAAAACATTCTTCATTGAGTTGTGAGAGCTTCCAAACCAGGGTGGAACGTATCACAAGTGGTATACCGCTGATTGGTGAAAATCAGACCCCATGCTTATATTCTAACTTTTGATTGGTTACAAGATGGGCAACTATATATTTTAAGTAAATAAACAAATATTGCCTAGAAGGAATAACCTCTGAATTGCACTTTTCCCATGAAATCAGTAAAATATAGAAAGATGCTACATCTGCATCTGTTATTTATACAATGACATCTTGGAATTAACTGATAATTTTTAAAAGGAATAAGACATTAAGGTCACTTGATATTTATCAAGGATCTGAGGTCCCTGGAAGATTGATTTTTGAACCCCTCCTCCAATATATGTTTATTAATCTTTGAAATATAGTAAAAAAAAAATAGTTGGAAAGTTTCCTTTCCCTCAGTAGGTGACTCTGCTCCAAGTAGTTGAAAAGAATCTTGGATATTAACCTGTAAAAGGTCAAATGACGGCTAGATTTCCAGGAAGATACTCTGTGGATAAATCCAAACTCATTTGTGAGCATGATGGCATATTTCATTCCATAAACATTAGCTGATCCTTAATTCTGAATATTTTAAAGATATATTTTCATAAAGATTGAAAAGTTTACTAAGTTCATTTTGTGGGCAGGAGTTTTGATATAACACTTGAAATATTATTGATATTAATACTATATAAAGGAAGCACATGGAAGGGAACTCTTAAATCTTGAACAATGATTAAAAATAATAGCTGTATTCAGCAAAAAAAAATCTTATTTCTGTTTATTGAACTCCCCAAATAATATTTAAAAAAACAATTTCGTTTCAACTTATTGTATGTTGATACAACTTTGGGGGAAACCATTGTTAAAGATATAAGTATTAAGTGGAATCATATTTTTATGCCAAAAATGGAATTAATGCGTTGTCCATTTTTGAAATGTCCTTGTGTTGCAGAAATGAGATTATGGTGTTTTTCCACGTAATTTTAATTTAAAGATATGTTCAAAGAATTGAGCTAGCTACTGGCATGTTTAAGTACTACACGGAGTTTCTAAAGTGTTATCACTATTGTACTGACTATCATCACTTCTGTAGTTAGAACTGGAGCAGTCAAAATGGGAAAGAAATTATTAAGTTGGTGAGTTTTTTTAGATAAGAGTTTCATTTTCTACAACACGTGTTTTGAAAATGTAGCAGACATTTATTAGCGCTTAATGAAAACCATAAAGTTAGGAGATGAACTCATACATAATTTTAATCAGTAGCAAAATAATTTCTTTTCCTTTTAATTAAAATTTACAGTAAATTTACAAACATTGCCACTCATTTAAAATTGAGGTATTTCCATTCTTAAAAAAATACAATACATTTTACAGTAAAGTGCATATGTAAAATAATTTTTGCCCTAAATGTAAACTAGGTAACAAGCAGTCAATACTTGTGTTACATCTTTATTTTGAAGAATTTTCTTTTTTAAAAAATAGCATTTAAGGCACATTGCAAATAATTATAAGTTACAAATATAGCAACTGAGAATATATTATATAAATCTCAGTTCAGCAAACTTTATTAGGGCCAAGTCAGTATCTTCTTTGCTTTAGGCTATGGGTGGCATCCAATATGCTCCTATACCTTTGCATGTGAGGCATTATATCCATGTATGAGGGAGATGTGACCTGTAAGAATAAAAAGGAAAGATTAAAAAAATATACATTAAAACACCCACAGAATTATAATGGTAAGAATAGGTTACTTCCTACTACAATATAAGCCATTTGCAAGTATGAATTTAAACCCAAGTTAATATGGATAACATATTTGCTAGTATGGTAGTAGAAAAAATAAAACACACCAAAGCCAGCAAAGGACAATCCTAGGAAAAATAATGATGAACAGGAATTGGAAAGTGATGTAGCGTATAATTTTATATATGTTTGAGTCAAACTGAATTTATTCCAAATAATTAGATTACAACCCAAATTAATAAAGCTAACTACCTACTAATATTTGCAAGGAAATAAAGAAAATATAGGAAACGTGCAGTTCAGCTGCAAGTTCAATATAAATTTATTTCAAATGTTGAATACCTCCTGGTAATATAAAGACTGAAATTTGTCTTATTATAATATCAATATAGTTTTATTCTTTCTTATTCTCTATTCAGAGGGTGAGCTCCCGTTACTTTTCTCAGCTTTTGCCAACCTAGCAATTTGAAATCACGTAAAAAATGCAAGTAGAAAAACAGGGACCACCTTTGGTGGGAAGGTAACAGCGTTCTGTGCGCCTTTGGCATTTAGTCATACTGGCCACATGACCACAGAGATGTCTTTGGACAGTGCTGGCTCTTCAGCTTTGAAATGGAGATAAGCACTGCCCCTAGAGTCAGGAACGATTAGCACATATGTGCGAGGGGAACCTTTACCTTTACCTAATGTTACTTGGAACTTAGTCCATTTTCATTATACCACTGGTAGCATGGGTAGACATTTTTCTAGATGAGTTACATTAAGGAAAACCTATGGGCCAAACTTTCTAATTTTTTATGGCTATCTATATTATTTAATTTAGGGGAAATGATGTTTAAAGGGAATTCTAAAATGGAGGTTTGATTGTTTTCTTTCAAAAAACCCCCACGTCTCCCCTTTAGCCATCACCCACATCTTTACTATTTAATATTGTATTTAGTTAGGGCTCCAACAATACAGAGTTTGGCAAAATATATGTTCTACATTGAGTATATTGGCTGAAATGCTGATATTGCACGAATAAACCTGCAAGGCTCAAGTGCTCTCTTTCATTGCAAATAACTCAAGAAGGATCCAGACTGCCTGTTCCTAAATTTGATCTTCTATTCCCAAGCAGGAAATTGACTGAAAACCAAAACCTAGCATCCATATTAGAGCAGGTAATATTTGTGATTTGCTCTTCTGATTTTCTCACTCTTGTTTTTCCCCTCCCTCATATAATGGAAGTTAACTATAAAAATATAGGTTTTTTTCTTATTAGGAAACAATTTCATTCTCCCCATTTTCATTCCTTCCAGACAGACCCTATTTCAGTTTCTAGCTAAATCGCTGATCTTCCCATTAAAGTTCTGTTTGTATTATACTTTTCTTACTTTATAGTAATAAATTATGTACTTTGTACTGGTCTCTGGCTCGTAATAGTAATTACCCCTCTCTCTCCCAGACAGTGTGTACAGACAACCTAATTTCATACGGACTGTTGTTTTTTCTCCTTTATAGCCTAATTCCTTGCCATATAAAGTGACTCTAGAAGTAGACACATAGCACATGGAACACACATACACATACTTCATGATTACAATTGGTTTCTTCTCTACTGTTCCTTTTAACTGGAATCTGGATATTGAAAACTTAGGGAGTTAAGAGTCAGTGAGAGAAATGGACAACAAGCAGAAATACAAAGCACATATTTGGTCTGTTGGGGTTCCCACTTGAAAGGGAAAATAAGATTTGAGGATCTCACATAGTAGCAGTCATCAATTCCTTTAGAACATCACATTTGCTGTTCTAAATGTGAACAGGCAATGCAGGAAATAAATTGTGGTGGGTTAGATTGAAAATTAAATTCCAAATCTGTCATTCTGACAGCGGCAAGCTATATGTATTTGGAAACTCACAAGTAATTGTTTTAAGTTTTAATATATTTCGCTTATAGTATAATGTTAGTTAACATTACATTAAACGAATATGCTTACCAAAGGGGAAATACTCTGCAAAACACTTGTAGAAGATGGGTTTTTGTTAATTGTTTCATGAACATCTAAGAGAGTATAAAATAATTACAAAATTTCAATTGTATGGTAAGAAATAACTTGTGGCCTGTATAGTTTTTCCCTTTAATTTTATGTAATCTATTTTTAATTGGTGCATGTGTGAAAAGCATTTTATTTTAGAATCAAACTTCATTTTAATTTTGAAATAACTAATTTTTAATTAAGGAGAAGGTCTGTTTATCAATGACTATTTTATTACTTATTAAATCTTTTGAGTCACGCTTGCTTCTGTAGCCTTCTAGACCAGGGGTCTCCAACCTTGGCAACTTTAAGCCTGGCAGACTTCAATTCCCAGAATCCCAGCAAAGCTGGCTGGGGAATTCTGGGAGTTGAAGTCTGCCCGGCTTAAAGATGCCAAGGTTGGAGACTCCTGGTCTAGACAGCCATCTGAAAATGAACTGATGTTACCCATTCCTGGGCTTCCCATTCTAGCTTGCACTCCTGGAAGTCTCCCATCCCAGTAATACTCAGTCCAGGGCCTGCTGCTGAACGTCTGAGTTATGACAAGGTTGTCAAGTACTGCCACCTGCTGGTACAATGCAGATCTAACAAAAACCAACATAGTTGTATATTTTTATTTTAACTTTTAGGTGATACTGATTTATAATCAGATTTCACTAATCTATCATCCTTCACATGACTTAGATCTGAAGTTCCATATCATCATGATCATCCTCTTCTTTATATTACTGAATATTCTAGTGCTGTGGTAAATAACCTGATAAATCTGTAAGTCTCCAACAAAATTTTCACACCACTTTCAAGCGTTACTATCAAATTACAATTTAATATGTTATAGAATGGAAGAATTGCTAAATGTAGGAGATAAATAGTATTAATAAGATTTACTTAATTGTATTTATATTTTAAAAATTATACATGTTAATGCAATCATACATTACATTTTGGTCCTCCTGTCCAAATAGGATTACTACAGATCGGCTGCAGACTTTGACTCAAAACATGTATTTATTCCTGTCTTCCTAATATATAATGAGATAACTTGATAGAAATGGGTTTAAGGACAAATGGCAATGGCTTATTATTATTTTTTAAATCTTCCTCTTTTCCTCTCCATTAATATTTTCTGCTTAATTTCAGATCTCCTAAATAATAAAACCGTACTTGTTTATCTGTGGAGCATTCAGGGCTGTCAGCTATCCCCAAAAAATACTGATTGGTGGTAGATTTCTAAATTAGGGGAAAAGTATGTTTTGCCTTAAAATGCTAATACATCGTTGCAATAACTGAGCAAACAGTACTACAGATTTTAATTTTCCAAGGGAGGAAAATAGTACATCTTAGCAGCCATTCAATTCCACTGACTTAAAGAGACTTCTCCTTTGGCCTCACAGTTTAAAATAAAACCTACTCAAAGTAATACATTATGACTCATTCTGATTACTCAAGTGAAACTTCCTACCAGCGTTTCACATCAAGAGTGACTTTTGGACCTGATGTTCCTGCTTGGCAATCAACGTTAAGGCGAAAAAGAAAAGAGAATCATTCTTGTTTACATATATGTGAGTTGTCAAAACACCTTAGTGCAATTCAGTGGGTAATTTTCAGAATACCTACTCTGCAGTCTGTGATTGATGCGGTCAAGGGACTGAAGAACTTTGTGCTCTTCAAACGACAGAGCGCTCATTCCTTGCCGTGGTGGTCTATTTCGCACTGCAATCGGCCTATATGGTTGTGGTGTTTCCAAGCCAGTCAAAATTTCACCTTCTGCAGCTGACAAATTCACAAGATTTCCTGGTATTAGTAACCGTGTAGTAGCGTATGAATTTTAGAACAAAAATATACACGGTGAAAAGCTTTTAAGAAAGATGGATATCTGGGTTGGTTATTGCATTTCATTTTTGTTTCTTTATGTATCTTTCAAAGTTTTGAAACTATTGCAATAGGTTTTTAAACAACTTTCAGAAAAAACTAATTACTTATACGCAGCTAGCATAAATGCCCTTGTGGCACTGCTAGTATCATATTGGAGGGCTGCTGAAACAGAATGCATGAAACATAAATGGACAGTGACTAGTTTTTCTCCCCTCAAAGCACGTCATATTGACTGTTTAAATCATCTCAGTTCATGGCTGGTTCCGTTTCTGTTACAGTAGCATATCTACATATCTAAGTTAATTTATTTTACTTTGTTTTATTTATTTATTTAGTTTGTCAAACATGTACGAGATAACATATATAAGTATAAACATGATTATGAACACAGGAAAATGGGTACAAATACATGGGGACTAAAACAGGGACAGGCACGCTGGTGCACTTATACATATCCCTTACAGACCTCTTAGGAATGGGGTGAGGTCCACAGTAGACAGTTTAAGGTTAAAGTTATGGGGGCTTGAGGATGTAACAACAGAGTCAGGTAGTGCATTCTAGGCTTTGACCACTCTATTAAAGTCGTATTTTCTGCAATCGAGTTTGGAGAGGATATATGAACACTGCCCCCTAGAGTCTGGAACGACTAGCACATATGCGATGGAAACCTTTACCTTTTTTACCTTGAATTTGTATCTATTGTTTACTCGTGCATTATTGCAGTTGAAGCTGAAGTAGTCATTGACAGGTAGGAAATTGTTGCAGATAATTTTTTGTACTACATTTAGTACAGACCATAGGCGGCATAGTACTAGGGTCCTATGGAATGCAAACACTACCACAGCATGTTAGATCTGTGCCTCTCCTGGTTGGTTAAGGCCAACCAAGAAGTGCTCGGATGGAACCCAGCAATAGTGAATTAATCCTTGTTGGAGGTGGTATTTCCAGCTCTTTTTAAAGAGACACTAGTGTGCCCCGATTTAAGAAGCATCACAGGATCCCATTATTCTGAACTGATTTTGTCCAGTTCTCTCACCTTCTCTGGTGGGATCCTGGAGGAAATAGATTATCTGGACCTTTTTCGGTCAGGTTTCAGGTCAGAATATGGGACAGAAACAGTACTGGTCGCCCTTATGTACACTTTATGGTGGGAGTGTGATGGAAGTTTGTGTATCCATCCTTGCTCTTCTTGAACTCTTGGCAGTTTTCAGTACCATTGACCATGATATCGTTTTGGGCTGACTTTGGGAGTTGGGGGTAGGTGGCACAGTTTTGTGTTGGTTCAGCTTCTTCCTCTGAGGTCACTCCCAATCAGTATTAATGTCAACTTGCGAAGCTTTCCTGACCTGCTCCTGAGTTGCCATAGGCAGGGGGATGGGAAATCGCGCCTCGCAGCTGCACAGAGGAATTCACACCTGTCAAAACAACACACATCCTAGCCTTCTGAAGTCAAGGCCATCTCCATGGAGATCCACAACGGCTGGAGGGAATGACTTCTATGACCCATGAAATTTCTTCATTGGAGAATGTGACTGATGACACACCTTGTGGGGAAGGGGCAACAGGGTCAGAGGTAAGGCACGAACTAGGTGAAGTCAGAGTTGGCTTCACCTAAGTCATCCCGACATGGCACTCCTGATAAACTGGATTTTTCTTGCACAATGGCTTGAGGCTCCTCATTTTATTTAGGCATTGGTCGAAACCCTGACAGTTAATTAAGATAGAGAAGGACACCGACAGGAATGAATGATGATCTAATTATTTAGATCCCAAATCAGATTGAAATATGCTGCATTACCTTCATCAGAATTATTGACACCACCTGCGACTCGGACTGGCTCGAACATACACTGAGAATGCACTTGCATTGGGGCTTGTGATATATTCTATGTAAAAAAATTATCAAGCTGTTTTTAAAAATGTAATCAAAATGAATTGCAACTCTACTTGCATAAAAGTATATAAACTTTTACACATCAAAATGTAATGTAAAATGTACATGAAACAGTTCACTTTCTGTAATGATCAATGTAAAATATTTACCATCAGGTGAAAACAAATAACGTTGGTTAAAAAAAGACAGCGTACTGATGGTGTTACTATTGTTAAAAATAACTGCAATATTTCTTAATTGCTTGTACAAATGGAATACAGATAAATGTCATAACTTGCTATTAATTTTAGATCCAGTTTTCTAAGCATTTATTTTATCTGGAGTCTTTTCCAAATATTTTGTATTTACTTATGGAACTTTTTGATATGATGTTTTGCCCAAAAGCTATTTTTAATATTTTGACACAATAATTTGTTAGACGTACCTGTCCAGCACCAGTGGATTTCCTTGATGAAGAGGCTGACATTTGTCTCCTCTGTTCTAAAAGAGCCTTGCGTTTATTTTCATTGTTGTCATTAATTTGTTTCCGTCTTGCAAAAGCAAAATGGGCTGAAAGTAATGCAAAAGCCTCACAAAAAATAGAACTGATTATCTTAAATTTGTCTTATCGGGCTATTTTTAACTGTATGTTTTTGTTATAAGCTATTTTGAAAACTTCTTTACACATATATATATTTAAAACCAGACAAATTATACATAAACCCAAATTAACCCAAGATCACCTAAATTAAGTGAGAAAAGAAATGCATAGATTGCATAATCTCTTTTTAATCTTTAAACTTTATGATTCTTGGCTTATGATGAATTAATATTTTCTTTCATGTACACTGAGAGCATATGCACCAAGATAAATTCCTTGTGCGTCCAATCACACTTGGCCAATAAAAAATTCTATTCTATTTTATTTTATTTTGGTAATCCTAGATTTCCTAAATTTTACACATATACACACACAATTTTGTATGTCAAGTTTGCAATTAGGGTATAAGGAAAAACAAAAATAATTAGAATAAGAGATAATGGATTAAAAATCAGTGCTCATTTTCTCAACAGATGTACCTTCCTTCTAAAAAATGAAATACATTCAATCACTGATTTTTGTTTAACTTTGAAGGAGGCATAATTTCTCCAAAGGATACAGCAGAGCCTTTCTTAGTCTTACTAGAACATACGTTTTTATTACAAGAAATTGAAAATAGAATCTGCTGTTTTCTCCAAAATATGGGCTCATCCAAAGAATTACATATCTACACTGAAAGTTATGACAATGGTTAAGGCTTGGTTATCAACTACTAGGGTTGAATGCTTCGGTTAGATTAAACAACCAACCAATCAGCATGCTAGTTTATCAGTAGCAGCAGGTTCTAAATGTCTTCAACAATTAGCAGAGTTGAAAGCTAAGGAAAATTGCTAATCATAATCAGTTCAATTCTGGTATGATCAGCATTTTTAGTCTGAATTCTGAAAAAAAGAAACAGAAACAGTCCAAAGCAATATGCAAGTAAAGGAAGAAATGACTGTTGAATAAAAGTATCATTAACAATTCCTCCAATGTAAATACCTAGTCCCAATATATATTTCCATAAGCTTTTCACACACTGAAAAATAACCTATGCTAACAAAAATGACAGATTTCTAGATATTACACTAATTAAAAGAAGTGGTTGGATTTGTTTGTTTTTTTACTGAATTGCATAAAGAGCTCACTGACTAGAAGAAATGAACTTAGTGTAAAAACCCGGCAACAAAAATCTTACCACTTGGTTGGGAAGACACAATAGGATTCACCCTAACACCTGATTTCATATTGCTCATCAGATGGCCACCATCTATAGTGATGTGAGACACATTAGATCTAGCGTGCTGCAAGTCACCATTATTTGAATTACTGCATAAGGAAGCATAATGCTGTGAATCACCTGCAAGTAATTAAAAAAAACCAGAAAATAATCCAATTACATCAGCATTATTCAGTTTGAGAATATAGAATTATTATTCTTAAAGCAGGAATATGGCATCTTAATTTATTAGAAACAAGCAAGCATATTTGTACTGGTACCTGTTTCTTATGAGGGGGAGATAACTATTATTATTAATGGCATTATTAATATCACTACTCATAATACTAATATTAACAATAATTGTTTTAAGACTAACAGTGTTATCTATGAGAAAAAAGATATAGATACTAGAGAAAGATTGCCTGATTATAGTTGTAATCCTTGATTTACAACTGTTGCTTAACGACCAAAGTTAAGACAAACTGCCTCAAAGGTACTTATAACCTGGTTCCCAAGTTACAACAGCTACCCCCACTGCAATCACACACCTGCATTTCAGATGTTCAACAACTGGCCTGCTTTTATAGCCATTTGCAGCATCCCTGTCAAGTGCCAGGGAAATCAGGAGATTCAGACAGTTATATAGATTTATTGTAAGCTTAACCTCTCTACAAAAATCTGAGCTACTAACGGCCAAGTGGGAATTAAGAAGGTATTCAAGATGGGCTGGACTTAAGATCTCACGTAGGCATGCAGGGGTGATGACTGATGATGCATCTGAACACACACACACACCGCCAGGCTGTGCCTGGTCATCTCCTCCAACCCAGCTGTTACATGACTGTGGTTTACATTTTTGCTGAAAACTGACATTTAATTCCTATTTTCAGTAGAAATGGCCGCCCCTGAACAATGGATTCACTTAATAACCTTGGCACTCACTTAACAACTGCTGCAAAATAAGTCGTAGTATCAGATGAGTCATGTGGGTGACCCTTTTTACGCCGTCATGACCATCATGGGCAGGGTCCATTCTGGCCATAATTTCAAGGACTATTTGTATTCAGAGTCTGGCATTACCATGCAATGATTAAAAACAAAAAACAAAACCAGAAGCTACAGTTACTAAAAAACATAGCCATTAAATTATTAGCCGCCATATGCTTCTCTATTATTATTTTTTAAACTTGAAATACTAACTCTCTTTTAAAAAAATCAGTGGGGTTTGTTGCTGGATTCTATTTTTGCCACTATAGTATGGTAGGCATGCCGCAAACAGGTACCCATCCACAGAACAGAGTTTAGGATTGAAGAGAAAATCCTCTCCACTCCCCGGGTTTGTCTTAATACTGGAAGGGGAAAACAATGTATGCATGCTGATGAGATTGCTAGCCAGTAACCTACAATGGGTAGAGTAAAAGCATAGCAACAGGGAAAGGACCACTTACTTTGAATTGGAATTAAATTCCAATTAAATTAAATTAGATTAAGTACCAGAGGATGGTAGAGGACAGGAAGGCCTGGAGGAACATTGTCCATGAGGTTGTGATGGGTCGGACACGACTTCGCAACTAACACCAACACCAATACCAACTTTGAATTGGAATTAGTCTCTCTTGGTATATCTTAATACCCTTAATTATTCATTCTCCATGAAGCGATTCTTTGCATATTTTTTTTTAATCATAAATCTAAACAATTCATATATAAAAAAATTGAGATGCATCTTACCAGCAGCACCATCCCTTTGAACCAATGCACGATGTACTCCTTGCCACAAAATTGTGATTTCTTCATCAGTTGGTATACGATCCGGACATAATCCATTTTCTGAGAACATGGGACTTCTCCTTGAAATATTGCTGTAGTGGACAACTGGTGGAATTGAATTTATGATGCACTTTGACTTTGTCAAAGGCTCATAGGTGTATATGCTGTAAGAAGGTCTGATCATAGTTATTTGAGAATGGCAAGCGCTGCCTGAAGTTGAAGGATCATCTGTATAACATCTTGCCGCAGTTTGACATTCAGGCAAAATATTCTTGTCACTCTGAGTATTTTCGGCCTCTGTGGAAGGCTTACACAAATTCGATGGCTGACATAAGACATCGGTAGGATTTTCATCTGGCTTCTTGCTTTGTATAGGCTTACATGGAGGGTGGGGTATTATGATTTTGCCTGGAGCTCTTACAATCTTAGTAGCTTCATTAGCAGACTGTGGCCGCATAATGGCACTCTTCCGATTTTTAGTTAATATGGTCGAGGATGGGACTTTAGCAGATTTTGGTCTTTTGATCATTTTCATTCTGCCTTTCCGTGGGTTCGTTTTGGGATTCTTAGGATCACAATGATAAATAAAAGGTATCATTTCTTCACTTCTTGGTGCCATCCATGCTTGTTTAGCAATATGATATCCTTTGGGCATCAAGACGCTGTTTACTGCATTATCTCTTTCTAAGTTTCCAGCAGTAGCATGTTTGGCGGACATTTGAGAATTCTCTGGATTATTTTCCGGAAAAACAGAATTGAGCAAACAGGAGGGAATACTTCTTAGATTAGTTTTAGAAGCAGTGGTTTTAAGTTGAAAGCCAGGTGCTTGGGGTTGTGGCTGAACTATATCACTAACATAGGACTCTGGATTTTTTTCATTAATTTCCACCACTCTGTTAATTTCATCAAACCACCTAAGCTTTTTACAATTCTTCTGAACTTCCCCGCCTTCTTTCCCTTTTATTTTTGCCAATTCAACACTGTCTCTAACAGAAGCCACGGGCTGATGTCCAAATTTGATACCTCTGTTTACAACCATTGCTTTGAAACAGCCAAGTTCATATTTAGATTCCTTTTTTAAAATGCTTTTTGGCAGTTTCATCACTTTTCTCTCACACATATTGTCACTGTTCTGCTGCTCAGGGTCAGATAAATTGATTGCTACCTCTCCTTGCGGTGCAGGTACAATAATTTCAACCTCTTTTCTTTGTTCACTGTCTTTGTGATGATCAGGGTTGCCTTTAGAAGGCTCTTCAAATGTAGATGCTTCAACATTAACATGCTCACCATGCTTTTCACCTTTACCTTCAGCTGCACACTCTGTCTCTTCAGTACACCTCGCTGAATGGACATCTTTCCCCTTCTGCATGCAATTAAGTAAGAAGCTGTTGCTGAAATAGGAAGTGACATTCCACTGTTGATTAGACAAATCTGCATTGGGATTGGAAGTTTCTGTTGATGAAGTTCTGTTGTTTTCAGAAAGTTCAAAGTTGTCTTGTTCTGAAGCTGCAGGAGAAGGATTAGGGACAAGGCATACTTTATTCAATTTGGCTGCAGGGCTGTCAGCAGGTAAAGGATCCGCTGTGTTAATTATGTTTGAAGATGGACACATCAACAGAACGCTTTTGTCTTCTGTTTTATTTTGTATAGAAGTTAGATTACCATCAGAAGCACATGCCTCAGACTCTCTCTGTTCAGATGAAGTTGGCATGGATGATTTCAGGTCGGGGTTGAATCTGGCTTCATCAGAAGGGACAACGTTGTATTTAATTAAAATATTGCGGAAAGGGGAGGCTGTCTTAATATTTGAAGTTTTTAAATTTCTAAGCCAATTATTCACATGCTGGCTTTTAGAAAAAGAATCAGCGTGTTCAGCAGAGAAATGTTTATTTTTGCTCTTTGATCCTTCTGGATGCTGGATGGAAGACTCATCTTGGGCAGATAAAGATGAGGCTTTACCAGGTGCTATGAAACTTCCGTTTTGTTCTTGAGCCTCAAGGCTGTCATCACTACAAACACTCCCTGAACAGTTTATTTCATTTACTTCTTGATGAAAATCCTGTGCAAGAAAAATAAATAAAATAGATAATTTAAGATGATTCCATCAAACCAGTTTCAGAGACAACTTGGAAATTTCATGAAAAACAGTAAGAAATATTTAGGTCAGTGGTTCAGGGCAATAAAATTAGTTCACTGACTGAATGGCAAATTGACCAGTTTATTTCTTTTAGACACCACACAACTTCATTTTTAGGCGCCACAATTTTCAACATTAAGCACTGGGATATACGTATCTTTTATAACTTCATGCCTACAGTTCTTCTGTTTCCATATCATCTATCCATGAAAATATTTCTATTCTGATGCTACAACTTTAGATATATTATCTATGAAATTGGTTGTGACACACAGCTAGTTAGCATTTCACCTAGCAAGAATATTTTGGGTATATTTATTGCTAGAAAACTCCATAAACAGAAACTAGGAATGTTTATTTCATTTTATAAAAACTGATCTCAGTTTTATATTTTTCTTTCCTTACATACAAAGGAGAACTAATTAAACATGTTGAGCAGGTGCTAACAGTTCCATAAATGTTTATTATAGAATATGGATTTTCTTGAAAAAATAGAAGTTATTTTCAAAAATAAAGCATTCATAAACATGCAAATATAACAGTGAGGCTGCCACTGCACTGAGATTTAAAAATGAACACTGTATTTATTTTTATAGTGTTAACTATATTCATTTATACTAATGGTAGGAATATATTGATTATTTTATTGTTTTTTTTAAAAAAAGAGTTTAGTGTATTTATAATTCTGCTGGGCTTATAGAATGGCAAAAAGAGAAGTCAAAGGAAGCAAAATAAAGCACAACAAATAAATATAATGTACAGTGTGATTTTTGCACTTCTCCATTCAACCAACTGCAGACCTTTTCCCTTCCAATGCCTCAGCTCAGATGTCTCCTGAACAATAAATACAATTGAATAGTAATTGCCTAGCCAGAATAATTTACTAGCCCAAAATATTTACCTCACCAAAAGGATAGACAATTAAACAACTTGATACAGCAGGAAAATTGATATTTAAAATAAATCCTTTCTGTCACTAGCTGAAGCACTTCAAATCAATGATATTAAATATAATTGTTTCAAAAATAGACATAAAGCTGCTTTTTTAAAAGAAAGGGTAGGATTGTTTAAAAACAACATGCACAAATGATCTCTGAGCATCCAAGAGCACAATAGTGAAAGGATAGATTGTCTGGTCCAAAATTGTTTCTATTATTACTATCCACCCCCAAAAAGTACCCCATCAAAAATGTAGAACATAAATAATACCGGTAGGACAGAAAAGGTAAAATGGATGTAATACACTTTTTATACTAGGAAATGTAAAAGTGCTAACCCATAACATTTTTGGCTGGGGATTCTGGGATTTGACATCCACATATCTTTAAACTGCCAGAGGAGAGAAATAATGATTTAGGGTCTGAGTAAATCAATATCTATTCAAAGTAAACCCATCTTTTAATTTTAAATCTACTTCTAGTGGTTCACTAAATTTTGAAAAATTATACTTTACTAAACTTTGAAAAAAGCATTGGGTACTTCCCCAAACATTCAAAAGCAGAAATTCAGTTGAGTACTGTGTTCCAAATGAATATTTTCTTTTTTGGTGATTACAACAGTGAGATAGATAATATTGCAGTAGGTATTTAAAAACTACATTCTAATTGTATTATCTAATGTAAGAAAGAGTTATATTAATTTTTATTAGGAATTCTAGTATGAAGTCAGGGTATTTCTATTAAATTAATCAAAAGCAATTAGAATATTTAGCATGACTGCTCAGATATTTTGAGAATTCTTGTTTTAAGGGTCAAAAATTAAAAGCAATCATACCTGAGCGTCACCAGAATTCTGTTTTGATTGATGCTGCTTTTCACTTAAATTTTGTTGGAGGAGAAGCTGGCCATTGCATGGGTTTATCCTGTTTCTTATCTGCAGTGTTCTATCATAAATAGCTTTTGCTGAGTTCTGTTTCCATTGAAAAGGACCATTTCTGGTAGCTGAGGAATTTGGTCCAATAGAGCTTGGAAGGATGAAACATTATTGTTATTTCTGGATAAATATATTAGGTTTGTGAACAAAAATGTAATACTATGTAACTGTTTCAAAACAAATTAAAAGTGCACCTTCTAGAAAACAAAATTCATCTAACAGCCAACAGCTACTATATAATTTCCCCAAGAACTGTATTTTACTATGTATGTATATGTATATATATACGTAACTCTCTTTTCCCCTTCATCTTATCTCAAGAGACTATCCAGGCAGACATTAGAGACAACAGTGTGCCGTATATATGTTGTTTAATTGTTTTTCTGCTGGTATTTTTAAAATTAAGGGAGGCCAGTATATATCTATTTCAAGCTTTTTAGCTCTCATCCGCTGGTCATATCCTACTGGGATTTGAACCCAGGCCACCTGCATTGTAGGCAGTTGTATTAACCTCTACGTTCAAATCCCAGTAGCGTATGACCAGCTGATGAGAGCTAAAAAGCTCGAAATAGATCTATACTGGCCTCTCTTAATTTTAAAAATACCAGCAGAAAAACAATTAAACAACATATATATGGCACACTGTTGTTGCTAATTTCTGCCTGGATAGTTTCTTGAGATGAGCTGAAGGGCAAAAGGGAGCTATGTTGTTCCCTCCCAGATTTGGGTAACCAAGTATCTCCACAAAAACACATAAATCATGCTTGGTGGATGAGGGGAAA
Source organism: Calamaria suluensis (assembly GCA_032468135.1). Lineage (NCBI taxonomy): Eukaryota > Metazoa > Chordata > Lepidosauria > Squamata > Calamariidae > Calamaria > Calamaria suluensis. The sequence continues at coordinate 60,019 of JANHFP010001045.1, read as the reverse complement.
AGAGCCTGTGGCCTAGAGGTTAATACAACTGCCTACGATGCAGGCGGCACGGGTTCAAATCCCAGTAGGCTATGACCAGCTGATGAGAGCTAAAAAGCTTGAAATAGATCTATACTGGCCTCCCTTAATTTTAAAAATACCAGCAGAAAAACAATTAAAACTGTGCAGCTCGACTATGTTATGAAATGGTTTCATGATTCTTAAACATACAGATGTTTAAAAATGAATTTCTTTATTTCTTCTGCCTTCTGTTAATGCAGAAGTCAAGTGAAATACTATTTACTCATTTAATGTAGCATTTTAAATGTCAAAAAACAGTTTATAAAGGTAAAGGTTCCCCTCGCACATATGTGCTAGTTGTTCCTGACTCTAGGGGGTGGTGCTCATCTCCGTTTCAAAGCCAAAGGGCCAGTGCTGTCCGAAGACGTCTCTGTGGTCATGTGGCAAGCATGACTAAACACAAAGGTACACAGAATGCTGTTACCTTCCCACTAAAGGTGGTCCCTATTTTTCTTCTTGCATTTTTTACATGCTTTCAAACTGCTAGGTTGGCAGAAGCTAGAACAAGTAATGGGAGCTCACTCCGTTATGCAGAAATAGGGATTCAAACCGCTGAACTGCCAACTTTTTGATCGAGAAACTCAGCGTCTTAGCTATTACGTCCTTATCAATCACTATATACCACTATATATATACTATATACCACTGATTTATTTTCTGATGCTGTGTATTTTTAACATATCAGTTTGACCTTCTTTTAAAAGAGAAAACCACATTACAATAATAGAGAAAAAAACCTTGTATTTCCTAGTTATTTTCTTTTCAGTAATTAGTATCTTTTCCTCTTCTTCTGTAATAATAATTTGTATCTTAATTTGAGGATGGTACTTCACCAGCCTAACAAAATAGGTTAAGCCCCTGTCCAGACACATTGAGCATCTATTAAAAAAACTATTTTGTTCTTTTAATGTGAAAGATGTATTTTTGAACATATAATTCATAACAGAAAATACGTAGAACACTGTGTTCCTAAATCCATGTAATGGCATTTTTCTCCCTACATGTCCATTTCTATATAGTTTTCTTTTTGTTCTATTTTTCTTATGCTCTGGTACCTGGAAACATAATAACTCTTTCATATAAGTTTGTAATTAAGAATAGTAGTAAGCATTTGATACAGGCAAACCTCACTTACTAATTGCCTCATTCAATGGCTGTTTGAAGTTACGATGAAGTTACAATGCCCACATTTCACAGCATCCCTCAGTCACATGATCACCATTATAGTCCTATAATCCTATACCTCACCTGTTGTTTTTTCTCCCCCTTATAGAGGGAAGAGATTGTAGAGAATGTGATTAGAAAAGAGTAAGCAGAAACACAATAGGGAATATATATTGAAAGAAACGTGGTAGCATTGGCAGCTCCGAGTGTGCTATACAAACAGCCTCATTCTCTAATCTTTCCACTGGGGAGTAGTGGGTGGGAAATGGGCCAGGCATGGGAGAGATTGCCTACAGAAGTGATGGCTAACCTTTTTACTATTGTGTGCCAAGAGCAGGGGGAGCAAGGGGGGTCCCATGCATGCCCACACCCATAATTCTATGTTCCCCCTCTGCACATGCACACATGACACTTCCGCTACCCTAGCCTTTGGCACGCAACGGACTGGTAGGACTGGTAGGACTGTTTTTCACTCTCTACAGGCTACAGAGCCTTTCAAGGAGTGTGGGGAGGGCAAAAATGGGCTTCCCCAGCTGCCCAGAGGCCCTCCGGAGGCCAGAAATGTCCTGTTTGCCAACTTCTGGAAGGCCCATTTTTTGCTCCAGAGTGTTTCTAGGAGTCTGAGGAGGACAAAAACAGGCTTCCCCACCCACTGGAGGCCAGCAACAACCCATTTGCCAACTTCTGGTGGGCCCAGATGGCCCAAAAATCATCTGTGCTCATGTGCCCACCAATATAGCTCTGCATGCCACCTGTGGCACTTCTGCCATAGGTTCGCCATCACGGCCCTACAGAGATCACTGGGTTTTCTTTTTTTCCTGCCCTCTTGCAGAGCAAAGATTTATTTTAACAGAAACATAGAAGTCAAGTGATAAGGCAATGGGGAAGAATGGCGTAAGAGGTCAGACTGAACTTCTCAGAAACTCAAGAAACAGATACTTGGAAAGATCCATGTGGAAGACACGGAATGACAAAAATATGAGACTAAGTGATATTTATTTCCAGTGCCACAATTATCACTGGTAAAGTGTTGATGTTAAATGACCATTCAATCAGTCTGTTGAAGTTTGCCAATATCATACCTCTGGCACGCTCATGATTTCATTACACATATTGCCATTGTACTCCATTTTCTACACCACCTACACAAACCAGAGTGTGAATGCTGAAATAAACTACTCCTTATCACCTCTAAGTTTTATTAACTTTTTTCAAAAACTCATGCAAACAGATCTATATTCATAGCTCTCCAATGACTGTCGTTTTTATATAGATTGGTCACCAAGAAGCTAATGTTATATTTATCCAATCAATATCAAAAAAAATTCTCTTACATAGAATCCTTTGCACCTATCTGTAAAATTTAGCAGGATTCACTCCCACAAAAGGGATGATTGTACCTGCAAGTACTGTCTCATTATCAATCTATCTATCTAGAGCTATACAAATTTTTAAAAGATAACGTAAATAATTTTCATATCAAAATCCTTGTAGTTTTGCATCTGAAATCTTGATTTATCCACCAGCAAATTCTGGTATAGCAATACATTTTATCCTATTCTTTTTCAAAGTAAAATGCCACAGCCATTTGACAAGTTTATATGCTATATATTGAGAGGAACAGAATTTCAGGTTTCTGAGCCTTTTTTAAAAATTCAGTCCTGGTTAAATGGCTTGTGATTTGACATGAACTAGACTGTTCATGTCAAATCTAAATCTTAAACTGAATCTTATGGTTTGTGTGGACATTATAAAAAAATGAAGAGACAAAAGGAATTAGTATAAATAAACTCAATGTTGTATCTGAAATGAAGAAGTTAGCATGTATAAAACTAGTAAGGATCGAAGAATAAAAGAGGATAAATAGAACTTTAAATCATTCAAAACACAGGGGTTAATTCAGAGCTGAAGA
>JANHFP010001045.1:19058-33894 GCA_032468135.1 Calamaria suluensis | reverse complement strand
ATTTCCTGACAGTTAGAACAATTAATCAGTGGAACAACTTGCCTCCAGAAGTTGTGAATGCTCCAACACTGGAAGTTCTTAGGAAGATGTTGGATAACCATTTGTCTGAAGTGGTGTAGGTTTTCCTACCTGGGCAGGGGGTTGGACTAGATGACCTCCAAGGTCCCACTTCCAACTCTTATTCTTATCTTATCTTGTCCCATGGCTAGTTGTCCCGCAGTGAGTTGGCCATCCATGCAAATTGGCCGTCCTAGTGGTTGGACAGTTGGAGCTTTGTCCACATAATTGGTTAGGATATGTATAATCTCCAAGGAGTAAGTATATTTTGTTGCTGCCTTTTTTTTATTTTCCTTTTGCCATTTTTTATACCTTGTTTTTTTATTATTGTGTTTACATTGGGCGGTGTACCAATTTAAATAATTTAAAATTAAAATAAGCAAATGGATGCTGTCATCAAATCTATAGTAGAAGCAGAATATAAATGGATTGAACAAAAATAAATAATAGATTAAAGTGCAGATAATTTATTAAAACACACTGGATCTCCATTGAGTCATTGCCTACCTGTTTGGTTGATTTCAGTGGTCTGTTGTAAAGATTTCTAGTTCAGGAATCTTAACTCAAAGTAAAATCTGGGATATTTTTTAACAAAGCAGTTAAATCAAGGCGATAGGACCTTACAAAGTTATGTTCTGGAAATTTAGAAGATAGCGATAATCGTAAGGACAGAAACAGGATACCAAAAGTGTGTGAAAAAGGGGGGGGAGATTGAAATAGAGGAGGAGATACAATTAGTGAAGGTGAAATTGTGAAATGGAGAAATGAGACAAAGTGGGATGGAAAGAAAATAGATATGCTAGAGGTGGAAAATGAATCTTACGTAGAATCAGACCAATGTACTCAATAAATAAATGTAAGAGGGAGAAGGAGGAATGACTGTAGCATTAAGGTTTGAACAGTATTCTAGTACTCTTGTAGATCTGGCAAATAAGAATGTGAGAAAACATTCTTATGCTATCATGCTTATACTTCTATATATATTACCTAATATGTAATTGACAAAAAAAAAAAAACCAGAACAGAATAGTTTTCCCCTCAATAGATTGCCTGGTTGATAGTTAGATTTATTATCAATCATTTTGAGCAACTGGTTACTGGTTGTTTAACGTAGTTATCATGTGATGCTTCTTTAATAGCTTAAAACTATGGTTTAGCTTTAGTAAGGAGTGACTTAAATATATTTGTTAACAAATACATGTATTCACTGGGGAAATTGGTAGTTATTATAGTAAATGCTCCTCCAGGCCTGGAAGAGCATTGTCCATGGGGTCGTGATGGGTCGGACACGACTTTGCAACTAACAACAACAACATAGTAAATGATTGATTTTTAAATTCCTGGAATGAATTGTTCTATTAGTTATGTTATTTACTGAGATGGTGATGTTAATTTAAATTACATACTCCTTTTCTGTACATTTAATGCCTTGAAATGAAATAATTACCATAATTTTTCAGGTAACCATTATCTATTATATTAGTTTGTGTGCTATTTACAAATAAAAATATAGATGGTTCTTCTTCTTTTTTTTGTATCTTTACCAATGATCTTTATAGTAATGGTAATAAATATTTCGCATATGTGTAACTATGCGAAATATTTATTACCATTACTATAACGATCATCGGTAAATTCTCCCCTGTATTTATGAAGATGTTATGAAGGTTTCTCATTCTTGTAATCCCATTGGCATGAGTTATATTATTATTCTCATTGTAGAGCTGGGGACTGAGGCTTAAAGCCAATACCTTCTTCAAACATACCATGAGAAGTATGTAAGATGTAGTCTGGGAAATCATGTTTTCCATACAGAAGATTAGAGGTCCACTTTGCAACGTCACTAGATGAGGTCGGCTGTCTTAATTCTTGGTAACCTATTCTGGAAGACAGATATTTGGGTAGCTTCCTAAACTGATTCACACACACACACACCCCCCCCAAAAAAAATCTCACAACATTTCTTTTAGCAAGTTTTATTAGGATGAAAAACAATATTGCTATAATCCCTGCAGCAAGAGTACTTAGTTTTCAATTTGGATATCTCATATCTATTTATTTTTGCACCCTTTCTGACCGCTTTCTCACAGACATGGTTGTTTAGCACCAAGGTATTTTCTGTTCACTAATAATGGAGACTTCTGAAGTAGATTTTTGTATAATATTTCCCAAGAAGCCCCTCCTACAGTGGGCAATATGGATCTAGACACACACAGAGTTGTTTCATTGTAGTAGCTTCATAGGGTATCTCCACAATTGATTTTTATTTATTTATTTTTACACTGCCTTTATTATATTTATATAAATAACTCAAGGCAGCGAACATACCTAATATTCCTTCCTCCTCCATAGCGACAGTCCTGTGAGATGAGTTGGTCTGAGAGAGGTTTCCATGCCTAACATGGGATTGGAACTCATTGTCTCCTGTTTTTTTAGCCTTAACCATGGGAAACCACACCCCCTACAGTCCGCGCAAAAACGGATCCAGTCCCTGGTGCCCATTGTTCTAAAGTGCTACTCAGTTTCAGTGCCAAAAAAAGTTCTCTTACATTATTGTATTTACAATTTAAAGAGACCTTGCTGTAGCTTTGAATCCAATAGATATATCCAGAGAAAAACGCTGTAGCAGTATTTCCAGTTCTCCAAGACTCTTAACTACCATGACGTACCGTGTTGTCGCTAGTAATACTATAGTGGTTATACAGGGCCAATAGAAAGTGGGTATCATTTAGTATACAGATCATTAATAAGAATTGAAGGCATTTGAATATATTAAGTTATTCATTTTGCTCTATTTGTAAAGAGTCATTTCATATCTCAACATAGGGATTAAGCTGAAATCTCCATATATCATCCTCAGAGAAGGAGCCTAACCATACACTAAAACAAATCTCAATTATAAATTCCAGCATATGAAAATCAGTAGTAAGGAAAACCTGCTATGCTTGACTTTTGCAATTAACATGGCTAATTTGTACTTCTCTCTAAATAATACACTTTTAACTCTGAAGCCTTAATGGATAAATGGTTTCCAACAAAATTTATGAAATGTGTCTGTAGGAAAGTATGACCGTATTTTTGCACTGCTAAATTTTATTTCTTCATAAATGTTTAAATAATGAATCAACTTTGAACAGAAAAAGCAATTTGTTTATTTAGAAAATATGTTCAATAATCTTTTCTGATGTTACAGAGTGAATGACTCATATTTTCTTCCCACTTTTTTTTTTTATTTATAATTTGATGCTTCAATCCCAGGCTATCATAATGCACAATACCTATTCATTTCAAAGTGGCTTGGACAACAGATGTAAGATCTGCAAAGTTGTATCTCTTTTATTATCCTGAAGCAATCAATCAAAATCAGACATTTCCTCCCTGTAAAGACGTAACTCAGCAAAGAATTTTGGAAGCACAGGCGATGTTTTAAAAGGAAACATTTAGCAGTGCCAAATTTTGACAGTTTTACTAAGCTCATTCTTCTGCCTTACTTTCCAGAATCACAAATTCCCATCCTTCTTCACCAATCCAAAGATATTTAATATATTGATCAATTTCATTATAAGCTTGTATTATTTACCTAGAAAATAATGTCTTCCTGATTTTCTAGGGAAAATAATAATAATCTAGGGTTTTTCAGGCAATACATTTGAACAGTGTCTAAATGGTTTACCATAAGAATTATGCAAAGCAGGTATTCCATATTAATTACAAAAATAAAAACCTTACATCAGACAACATCTCCATCCCAGTTTGGCATCCTCCACATGTATAAGATGGAAGTTTTCAGAATTCTTACACTTTCATTATTCTACCAGGAAATACTGAAAGATACAGTATTTATATAGCTACACGTTGGGAGAAGATTGGTTCCTTCCATCCGTCCATTCCACCCACCCACCTACCCATCCGTCCATTGTTTATACATCATAAATCATGGTTCACAAATCACAAGATCAAGATCATGCAGTAAACTAAGCCAATACCAAGCAAGCCTCAGAATAACTTAGTATGATGTCTGGATCAGGCTATTGTCATTATTTCTTGTGATATATCTATTGTGATATTCTTCGCACTTGTTTTGTCATTATTTAAGTTGGCTCAGACAAAAAATCTGCTCATAAGAGACAAGATAGGAGTTTTCCTCGCATGAGGCATTTAGAATTAAACCATGGTTACCATGGTTTTAATCATTATGCAGGTCAGAAAATTTTGGCAGGTGAAGTTTCTCAAGCTTAGTGCTAGGTGAAATTTGACACAACTATTAAAGGAATTAATATGAGCTTTATTGTTATATTACAACTATTATTTTCCTCTTATCATACAAATGGTCCTTATAAACTATCCAGCAATCAATTTACATATTCTCTTTCTGAAATGGACTGCACTATGTTTTCATTATAAACCTCCACTAAAAGGACAGACAACTATTAGCGCTAAGCACTGATCCCTTACTAATTTTTTAAAAAAGTATTGGGTCTGCTATCATTATGTTATTCTGGAGTGGGCTGTTAAATAAAGTCTTAGATATATTTCCTAGTATGTGGATCTTGGGTCTTCTGTAGCAGTTTTTTTTATTGTTCTTTTCTTTTGGAAAGCATGGTGAATAACTTTGGGTAAAATGTATTTGTAGCATAATCCATTTCTGGAGCCTCTGATTGAACAGTTTCCTAGAGACCATTTCATGAAACATTTAAAGCATTAGCGGAAACTAATAGGGTTGGTTTTGTGAAAAAAACCCAACAAAACAAATTGACAGAGTCTAGAGAAAAATTATAACGGTACAATAGCAACAACAGAAAGAGAATGAAGTATTTTTACTATTTGCAGGGCATGCAATGCTCTGATCAAATGTAAGACCTGAATGGAAAGACTTCTGGAATTACTTTGGGTGCAAATATGGTAGAAAATATGTACAGATATTTTATAGTATTTCCATATCAACATTCTAGACTTCTGAGAAGATAACTACTATCCTCTAATTCTTAGAAGAGATGCTGTTGGTATGTCTTGGTATGTGTTTCTCCATCCTATCACTGTATTGCAAATCTAATATACAACGAGAGCACATTTACGGAATGGAAATGTAAAAACAAACTTACTGTAATCTTTTATTGTGAAACTAATATTTATCCCATTAAATTAGTTTCTATGCTACTTGCAGAAACTTCTGCTCGGGTGGTTTGGAAAATTAGGTCCATATTTTATTATAATATGTACATTAGAATTATATTACTTAAACCTAATAATGTTCATTTTTGTCTCTACATTTGTAAACTTCTGGGTTTTTAAAAAATACATTAACTACATTTGTCTGGCGACAGGAAAACAAGACATAGCAGTTAATGAACGTTGTTTGTTTCCTATCATGGCCAAAAGTAAATCTAATAGAATTGTAGAATAAGCTATTTGGTCACTGAGTTGGATCCCTCCCTGTTCAGTGCATGGGTTCAAAATAAAGTTTGTCCAATATTTGCCTATCCAGACATTACTTTGACCCCAAGTTAGTGCCCTGAATTCTCAGACAACATGATTATTGATTAAATCAACAATGTATACACCAATAATCAATAATCAATGGAATCACCTAGGCTAGGAATTATAAAATTCACTAAAACAAAATAATAACATATTAGGTAAGGGTGATGAAATCTTAATTTCTTTTATAAATTAATTAACTTATAAGGGTAAAAATCATTGTTGTGGGTGATCTGATTTTTTTTAATGCAAACGACAGAACAAATATTAAAAATGATACAGTATATTGGGTAAATTTGGAAAAAATAGGCAGTGTCAGTATTTACAAAAATCGAAATAATGCAGGCAGTGTTTTTCCCTGTAATATTTTATGGAAATGAAAGTTGAGTTTTGAAGAATGATAGAAAAAGTATTCAACATTTTGGAAAGTCAGTATTGAAAAAGACTCCTAAAACATACCATAGGTAGCCAAGAAAGCATACAATTGAACCACACAACAAATCAAGAGCTGAGGCAGAAATGATTTGGCTCAATTGATCCTACTTTGCACTTTATACAGAAATTCAATTCTACTAAGAAGTCCATAATTTCAGGAAGGTGGAAGGAAAGAAAAGGGAATAACCAGTAGAAAGGTGGGCAGAGTCAATTAAGTAGCAATAGGTGCACAATTGGAAGAGTAAATTTGGGACAGACCCCCTGGGAGAAAATCTACCTGTGTTCTGGCTAAGAGTCAACACTGATGATGGCACATAATCAATGAATCGGAGTTCATGGTGACTTAGGATCTTTTGGTCCTTTGTGTCAAGTAAATCTTACCTCTATGACAGCGGTGTCACAAGTGAAAACATTTCAACAAGGTCATTGAGGGAATCATCTCTTGACTTCCCAGAGGAAAAGATTTTACTTAACTTTGTTGCATGAAGAGAAGTATATTTCTGAAATTATGAGTCACAATTCTCCCATCTCATCCTATGTTGGTCATACTTCAAGTCATGCTTCCAGTTCTGGGTATTCTTTAATAATAATCCAGGCAATCTGGAGAAGTTTCAGACAAGAACAAGAAAGACAATTTGAAGATTAGAGGAAATTTAACTTCTATGAAGAAAAGTAACATGAATCGAGAACGTTTAGTTCTGAAGAAATGAAAACTGGATGGTGGATTTTATAATCTGAAAGAATTGTTCCAGCAGGCATGTCATAAAATAATGGATTTATAGAAGGCAGAATCTCTCAGTATTAAGAAAAAATTCCTAATGGTATTCAGTAGTATAGTTGTTTAGGTTAGACACCCATGTATTTGGGGTGCTTAATATGGTTTACTGCACTGAGCAAAGGATATACACAGTGGCCCAAAGCTTCAATTTCAACTCCAGATCTAATCAGAGCGGAGTTAAAAAGTCCAGCAGAAAATCACACACTGATAGAACCAAATGGGCAATGTATAACAACAGCATGTTTCTCTGAGCTTACTTAAATTTCAGGTTTTTAAATAGGAATTTGCTGATGGGGTCAGTGGGCCTTTTCTCTTCCTCCTCCAGCTGCAAATATCCTGCAGGAAGGCAGACTAACTGGTTTACATGAACCGGTCAACACTATTGACAGTTTCGGAGCCAGAAAGTTTCTCAACACTGGATAGTCACCATGTTTAATGTCCCTTGGATGGTAAACATGACAGCAGGGGACATAAAATTTGACACTTGTCCTGTGTCATTCATGGCCAGATGCTCATTACACTGCCAGAGTATGAAAAGAAGAGAGAGAACTACAAAGTGTTACGTGTGCATGAAGAAAAAGCATAAAATTATCCCACATTTATTAAACAAACCTACATTTTGTTGTTTTTAGTTGCGAAATCGTGTCTTACCCATTGTGACCCCATGGACAACGTTCCTCCAGGCCCTCCTGTCCTCCACCATCCTCTGGAGTCCACCCAGGCTCACGCCGACTGCTTCAGTGACTCCATCCAGCCACCTTGTTCTCTGTCTTCCCCTTCTTCTTTGGCCCTCCATCTTTCCCAGCATCAGGCTCTTCTCCAATGAGTCCTTCCTACTCATTTGGTGGCCAAAGTATTTGAGTTTCATCTTTATGATGTGGCCTTCTAAAGAACAGTCAGGGTTGATCTCCTCTAGGACTGACTGGTTGGATTGCCTTGCAGTCCAATGGACTTGCAGGAGTCTTCTCCAGCACCAAAGTTCAAAGGCCTCAATTCTTTGGCACTCAGCCTTTCTTATTGTTTTATTGTCAAACTTTCACAGCCATACATTGCAACTGGAAAAACCATGACCTTGACTATACAAACTTTTGTTGGCAGGGTGATGTCTCTGCTTTTTTTAATTCAGTATCATTTATTAAAATATTATCTAGTCTTCACACTGCAAACTTATATGTACATTCCAAGGCACAGTTCTTTTGAAAGCACACAACTGAACTTGTTGTACTTTGAATAATTGTTATTGACATCAATGTCATTGGTTTTCACCCGTATCTAAATTTGAAACTCAACATATTGAAGTGCATTTTGATTACGAAACTTCACTTTATTTTAGGCTATGGTAAACCTTGCAGTTTACACACACAAAGAAACATACATACAGAGAGAGAGAGAGGCAGAGAAAGAGAGAGAAACAACATGATATACTTTTTTTATTTTGCATAGTTTTATATTAAAGTTAATAGATTGAATTTTGTATATTTCTACATGTGAAAAGTAATGTAGCCTCCCTTAATTGAAGAAGGAGAAGGACATAAAAGGTTATGCTTTGTTTTCTTCAGGAGGTTTCGGAAAAGAAATTAATATCCTTGAGTTGCCATGCATTCTACCAAAGCTTTTTACAAGCTATTTTACACGTCTTAAATGTTGTGACTGCAACTCCTCTCCAAAGACCTCTTTGTGATTTCAGTTTGGAACTATTTTGACAGGTCATTTTAACTTACTTAGCTGAGGAACTCCAAGTCCACATTCTCTATTCCTTGAACATGTTCTCAGTGAACAGAATCTTATCAGGCATCAAATATGTGATGTTTTTATAGGACGGGGTCACTAACCATATGGAACTCAGAGACCACTAAATTCACAAATTTAGATCCCACAGACCACTAATATGATCTGACTCGGTGGACATGGCTAGGCAGTCATGTGATTGGGTGGGCGTGGCCAGTTGATTGTCATTCCCATTGAGTGACACCTCATTGGTTTCTACTTGCCCCTCCCCTCCCAGCCACTCCTCACCTGTCCACCCAGGCTCCTTAGGGTGCCAAGAGGAAGCAGTTGCTGGAGTTAAGCAGCCACCTTGAGAAAGAATTGGCAAAACAACTTAGTTCAAATTGGATCTGGCTTAGAAGGAGGCTCAGCAGAAGCAGCTCGCTGAGGACTAGGAGCATAGGCTTTCCAAGCAGAGGGAAGACCTGTGGGAGTGCAAGGCCAAGTACTGATGCCTGGAGGCTGAGTGGGCTGAGATGATCAGCCAGTTCCAAGCCATGAAGCAGTCCAACTGGAACAAGGCCCTCTGGCTCTTTGCCACCAGTTGCACTTCCCTCCTGCCTCTCCCCAAATCCCTGCACCAGGAGGCTGGAGTAGACCCCAAGTCAGAATTTCCGCTCCCTCCGACCCACATGAAAAGACCCCGAATAAGGAGGAGACTCTCTGCAACAACACAGACGTTCATTGCACATATCTGTCCCAGGGGCCACAGTCTGAGGACCCCTGATTTAGTGCAATATAAAAAGTGCAAATTTTTTTTTTTTTTGGAAGACCACCAAAATTTTCTCACGGACCACCAGTTGGTGACCGCTGCTTTAGGACACATTGCCTTCCAGACATGGGTTTCCACAGAGTGCAAAGAGAGGACCACTTAACATACATAACAAGTAACTTCATGATCTCAGTGTGCCACTAACATGCACTAAGTCGTAATTCGAGGATCTGTGGGGGTGAATCACCCCATAATTTCTTCTCCCCCAACCTGACGTGCCAGGTCATTTACCTTGTGAAGATCTATCAAGCAATCTCCTCTCCAGAGTCTCAGGCACGTGAGCCCCCCTGCAGTTCTGTTTGGCCTCTACAAGGCTCCCTGGTCCATTGCAGTCTGAAGTGGAGCCTCCGAGGGCTGGATCTGGCCATCCAATGCTCTGTTTGGTCTTCTGCAGGCCTCCCCTGGCCCATTGCAAGCCAAAATTGATCCCCCGGAGGGCCGGATTCCTTCTTTACTCCCTCCCTCCCCTTTTTTTTCCAAAAAAATATTTTTTTATTGGTATTTAACATGTAAAACATAAACATAAACCATAAACAGCATACACATGACATATAAAAATCTGCAATAACAAATACAAGAAGGAAAAAAAAGAGAAAAAGAAAAGAAAAAAGGGAAGAAACAACCAAAAAACACACAGAAACAGAAACAAAATGTTTATTACACTTATACATACTATAACGTATATGCAAGTATTACAACATGTTGTGTCTCTATGTATACAGCAAAAACAGTACAGTCATCCATCTCTGTCATATTAACAACTTAATAATCAGTACTCTCCACTTTACCCCTGTATAGCAATATCCTATCTATATATACAATTAACAATTATATTTTTCCTTATCATATTACTTATTGCTTGTATTTGGTCTTTACCCACTCATACCATTTTTGCCACACTTGGTAATAATCAGATTCTTCCTTGTTTTTCATTTTTATGGACAACTTGTCCGACTCTGCACACTCATATTTTTTTTTGTATAATTGAGAGATTTGTAGGTATGTCTGGTTTTTTTCCAATTCTGTGCGATTTTAATCATAACTGCTGTTAAAAGATGTAAAATGCTATATTATATTTTTTTTGTCTATTTTGCCTTCAAGAATCCCTAAAAAACATATTTCTGGTTTCTTTTGTATTTCTTGGCCAGTTATTTCTTCTATCCAAACTTGCATTTTATCCCATAGTTTCTTGATCTTAGGGCAGGTCCACCACATGTGGAAATAGGTTCCTTGTTTGTGACCACATCTCCAACACTTGTTAAGTGAATCGCTACAGTTCTTAATTTAGTAACAGGCTCAGGTATTTATCATTGTTTATTTGAGAAGCTTCGCAATGCTGTTTAGAAAATCAGCAATTGTCCCAGCTGCTTTTTCAAGAGGCAACTGGACTTTCTTGTTTTCCCTTGAGGGCATTTCACTTCTCATCCAAAAAGCTTCTTCGGTTCTGATTGAATGGTGGGGCATGGAAGGATTTATATTCCTTGCAATTGCCTGGTCGTTAGCGCTGTTTCTGAGCATCAGTGAGGCGACTTGGAGGTTTTATCTGTGCCCTCAAGGTCACCTGAATAATGCCAATGGGTGTGGAAGCTTTTGGGAACTGCTGAAAGGAGCTTTGTTGTAACCAGGAATAGGTGGTGTCGTATCTTCTCCCTCTGTTCAGAGTAGTTGCGAAGTCGTGTCCGACCCATCGCGACCCCATGAACAATGTTCCTCCAGCCTTCCTGTTCTTCACCATCCTCTGGAGTCCACCCAAGCTCACACCCACTGTATTCAATTTTAATGTAGATGGCTGTGATGACCCCACTCAAAGTCATTAAAATAAACAGAAAGCACAATGGACAAACAGTCTTTAATGATGTTAAACTGAAAGCTTCTCCATTCCGGAATTTAAAAGGAAAAAAAGGGTTAACCAAAAACTGCCAAGCCACTTGCTGGCCAAAGTCCAAAAGTCATTACTCAGATAACACAGGCAGGAATGCAGAAATCTTACCGAGACAGAGAGACAGAGAGAGAGAGAGACACACACACAGAGAGAGACAGAGACAGAGACAGAGACAGAGACAGAGAGAGAGAGAGGGAAAGAGAGAGACAGAGAGAGAAACAGAGAGACAGACAGAGACAGAGAGAGACAGAGACAGAGAGAGGGAAAGAGAGAGACAGAAAGAGAAACAGAGAGACAGAGAGAGACAGAGAGAGAGAGAGAGACAGAGACAGAGAGAGACAGAGAGAGACAGAGAGAGGGAAAGAGAGAGTCAGAGAGAGAGAGACAGAGAGAGACAAAGAGAGAGACAGAGAGAGGGAAAGAGAGAGACAGAAAGAGAAACAGAGAGAGAGAGAGAGAGAGACAGAGACAGAGAGAGAGAGAGAGACATGAGCAAGAAGCAAAGACACAGGCTTTTCATTTTTCACAAAAGTTGAGGTCTGCAGAAACACACAACCTCTCTCTGGCTTTTAAGGACCCTTCCTTACTCCAGAGTAAGTGTTGCGTTCCTGGGCCCTTTTCTGCCTGTGTCTCTCACTGGCGTCCACTGGGGGCGCTGTGCCTTCGTCCGAGCTCTCTCTCTCCCTCTCAAACCAGGCTTTGCCATAGACTGCTCTTCTGCACCCCCCAACTCTCTCTCACCTCCCTCTGCCCTCTGATCCACCTCCTCCTCCTCCTCCTAATCGGACTCTGGCAGAGGCATGACAGATGTCCCCTTTGATCCCTCTTTCGAACCAGTGGTCCTCTCTCTCCAGAATGTGGACTTTGCTGCCTTCAAAATGCTTTGTCTGCGAAATGCAGATGGACAGCTGAATCTTGTCTTGACTGGTTTGTCCTCCTAGGTTGGGCCATGCATGGGTGACGAGGCTGTTTTGCTTCTCCAATGTACAGATCTGCACATGTCTCTCTCTCTCTGCAGGATTCCAAGATTGCCCCTCCCTAATTTTAAGCATTGTTCGGAATATCACAGTGCTCAGTTTGGTGTTTTTTTATCTTTGGGGTGGACAGAAACCGAGCAATGTAACATTCCGAACAATGCTTAAATTAGGGATTGGCAATCTTGTAACGCCAAATGTTTTGGACTCCAACTTCCACTGCACATCGTGGCAATGGATTGTGCAAGGAGTAACATCTGGGAACATTAGAGGCTGATTATACATAGAATACGTTTTTGAGGCTACCAAAGTATACCAATTCCCCTCAATTACTGTTTAGGTCTGCTGTTCCATTCATGGGCACAGGCCAATTCTTTGACAGCATTTGTTGATTCTGAATCGGTTGCGTTCATTCTTTCTTTGCACACCACATACATCAAGTAGGGGATGCGCTGGAGAATGTTCAAAATGAAGCCAGCTTGTGTTTGGTAAACAATGGTTTAAATTTACATCAATACAGATGGCTAATCCTTAACAAAATGATCGGTGTTTACACAGTGCACAAAGATTCCACTACAAAAGACTTGCAATGTCTCAATTATGCAAGCTTCTTTTGAGAAACCTAGATATTCTTTTAGGGGGGGGGAAACACCCCGTGTCTCTATTCTCATGCGAGCCAAAAAAAAAAAAAAGTCAGAGAATACAACCCTTAGACAACAAGAAGGATACACAACCATGGGACAAATGGAGGTTGTCAATTCAGTAGAAGAAAAAAATAGGAAGACATAAAGATCCTTTTTTTAAAAAACAAAAACTAAAAATTACAGGAAAGTTTGAAACTACTATAAGATGTTGCTTTTAGGAACAATTCTGGAAGACATCTAATGGAGGTAACTGAAATCAAAAGAAAATAGTAGACTACACCAACATTCTTTACAAATAAGAATGGCAAAAACATTTGTAGGGAGCAAACAGATATAGAACAATGGATCATGGCATCAACAGACCAGATTCCAATAGGAAGGCTCCAGGCACATGGAAAATGACAATTGATGTGTTTAAATTCAGGAGAAGCTCCAACTTCAGGCAGTTAACATCTCGAGATTCACAAGCATGGAAAAAGGCTGTGCAGACTGTGCAAAAATGGAAAAAGAACAGATAAAGATGGACTGATAGAAGAGATGAATCCTAGCTAGACAAGATCAAGAAGAAGAAGAAGAAGAAGAAGAAGAGGAAGAAGAGGAAGAAGAAGAAGAAGAAAGAAAGAAAGAAAGAAAGAAAGAAAGAAAGAAAGAAAGACGAAGGAAGAATAATAATTATTCTTTGACAATAAAAACCACAAAATTAAAAGGACTTTCCAGAGGTAATGTACCGGTATGTTTTGAAAGCTGGATTTTTGAGGAGTGAGGCTTCCAAATTATTTATGGATTTGGAAACAGTTACTGAAAATACAATCCACGGAAAGAACCACCAATCCATCAAGTCTGGAATAAATAAGATTGCTGATTGCTCCCTGGGGGTAATGATTAGCAAGCACAAATATTAACCTCCTTTGGGCCTGTGATGCAAGCCAATGATAGACTAGAAAAACTAACTATTCTTGGCAAGAGTGAAGGAAGCAGAGAAGGCAAAAGTAAAAAAAGAGAGAGAGAGAGGAGGAAATATAACCGATAAGGTGGCTAGATAGAATCAAAGAAAATACAGTAATACCCTTGGGGAAAAAATTAATTATTTCTGGACACAGGTCAAGCAAGCACACAATTGTCCTTGCATTTCTTCCATCCTTTGCCTTGCTTAATAGCTTAGAAACTCAAAGCAACACAATCTCAGAATTATCTGGCATATGGGCAATATGGCTCAACTTTTTGGGTCCCTAGATACCCCCCCCCAAAAAAAAATTAGCTAATATTTTGCAAGCAACGTTTTGAAACTGCAAGACATTGTTTAAAGTCAACAAGTAAAACAACAGAGTTCCCTTTTTTTTTTGTTTCATCTTTTCTTGCTCGTCAAAAAATAAACAAAGAAAAGCACCCACAATTGTGTGGGTAAAAGAGGTGCGATGGAGCATAGCTGACTTTTACAAACTATTCTGAAGTGGTACAATTCTGTGCGCACAACCCAATGCTATTTTGGTTGTCCTGGCCTTCCACATCAACAGAAACAACCAAGCTGTCTCTTTCTATTAAACACACGGTTGTCTGCATGCAAACTGCCCCTAGTGTCCAGGGACTTGGTGGGATTCAGAGTGCCATCTTAGGGAACTCTCCGTTAATCGCTTGTCAACATATATTTGCCGAGCAGATGAAACATTTGGAGAGACAAGAGCTGCTGGAGGGGTACGCAGCTTCCGTAGCTGGCATTTATTAAAACAAATATATATATATTTATCAGCAAGAGAACCTCGTCGTGATATTTCAAAGAATATGTTGCGGATTATAAGCCTAGCTCATAAAATCACCTGCTACAATGTCCTACCTGCCAAAGGACTACTTCACCTTCAACCATAACAACACAAGAGCACACAATAGATACAAACTTAAAGGGAACCGCTCCAAACTTGATTGCAGGAAATATGACTTCAGCAACAGAGTGGTCAATGCCTGGAATGCACTGCCTGACTCTTTCTTTCTTTCTTTCTTTCTTTCTTTCTTTCTTTCTTTCTTTCTTTCTTTCTTTCTTTCTTTCTTTCTTTC
>JANHFP010001040.1:162696-177119 GCA_032468135.1 Calamaria suluensis | reverse complement strand
TTTTGTGGCTCCTGGTGTTTTCTTTTCTGTGGGAAACGGGTCCAAATGGCTCTTTGAGTGTTTAAGATTGCCGACCCTTGGGATAGGGGATGGCTACAATTTCATGCTTAAGCAGACAGACAGGTGTTCAGGTCTAAATCTATACTACAATAATGAGTACTAGGTTATGTTTCTTAATGATACGATAGTCACAAAAAGGTTAAAAGATTCATATAATCCTCACAAATATTGTGAGGATTATCTATCTATCTATCTATATATATCACAAATATACAAATATTGTATTCTCTTAATACAATATTAACCATTAATAAGATTTTTTCCCCTGTTCCAAAGTGTAAAACATCCTCCTTTTCTTTAATTCTACTGTTAGCCTGTCCATCTCTGCGTATTTTAACCTTTTCCTGATGATGATCTTATCTGAGAGCCAGACAATTTTCTGATGTAGAAGTTAAGAGACTGAAATTAACTTAATATTTTGGGGTTTGCTTTATTGTGATCTTCCATTTTTGCTCCTGTTCATCACACCAGCTAGGCAGGTACAGTAAGGCAGAAGGAAAAGAAGAGGTCTCCGTTTTCTTGGGTTTTAATGCAGGTAGTTCTCAATTTATGACCCCAACTGAGCCCCAAAGTACTGTCGCTAAGAGAAATTTCTGTACAGAAACATTTCAGAGTGATGACAGTGTTTTCTGCCCTCGATCTGAATGGGAGACGGTTTCACAGACCTTCTGAGTGATTGTTTGAAAAGGGTGAATTTGGAGTTTGTAACTGCTATATATATATAGGACACGGTGGCTCAGCAGCTAAGACACTGAGCTTGTCAATTGAAAGGTCGACAGTTCAGCAGTTTGGATCCCTAGTGCCGTGTAATGGAGTGAGCTCCCATTACTTGCCCCAGCTTCTGCCAACCTAGCAGTTCGAAAGCACGGTAAAAAATGTAAGTAGAAAAAATAGGGACCACCTTTGGCGGGAAGGGAACAGCATTCCATACACCTTTGACGTTGAGTCATGGCGGCCACATGGCCACGGAGATGTCTTCGGACAGCGCTGGTTCTTTGGCTTTGAAACGGAGATGAGCACCTCCCCGTAGAGTCGGGAACGACTAGTACAGATGTGCGAGGGGAACCTTTGCCTTTTAAACTGCTGTATTCCATCCGTCTGCTGGTGATTACTTAGTCTTCATTATGTAACCAGGCTATGGGTCTTCATCCGATTAAAATCAAAGGACTGGAGGGAGCAAACGAATTATAATGTAGCCGCTAGAATAACATTTGGCATTAATATAGTTATTGTTAACTTTTGTGTTGTTTGCAGAGATTGCTGAGAATTGGCAGGTTTGTCAACACTCAGAAATGGAGACGGAGAACGTAAGACACAGAAAACAAAATGGAAACCAGGCTCTTGACGATGTATCTGTTATAAGCAAGAAGCCTAAATCTACAAACCTACAGAAAGAGGCAAGATTTGTATAATATAATCTTTTAAACATATCCTTAGACGTACGGTTTTGTAGCTCGCCCTAGAAGTTGTTTTACAGATCTAGTTAAATGTTTATCTTTGGGCTGCAACACTGTTAGGGACCGTTTCTCCCTGATCGATTTACAAGTGGATGGGAACAGTAGGACAGGGACGGTAGGCATGCAGGTGCACTTATGCACGCCCCCATAAGTACCTCTTAAAAAGCATGAAAGGTCCACGGTAGACAGTTTAAGGGAAAAAGTACGGGGATTAGCAAGACTAACAACAGGATCAGGTAGGGTGTTCCAGACATATACTACTCTATTGCAGAAGTCGTACTTCCTACAGTCTAGATTAAAGCGATTTACATTGAATTTGAATCTATTGATAGCCCTTGTGATGTTGTGGCTGAAATTAAAATACTCATTTACGGGTAGGTCTTTTTGGACTCTTAGACGATAGAAGGAGAAATGGCAGGCAAGAACATTAGCCCAATATTACCCCCCCCAAATTACTCTCATTGCAGTGTTAAAGTGCAAAGAAGCTGTAAAGCTGAATAGGCAACCATGTAAACCAGTCCTCGACCTATAGATGTTCATTTAGTGACCATTCGAAATTACAACAGCACTGGAAAAAAGTGACTTACGGCCATTTTTCAAACATACAACCGTTGCAGCATTCCCATGGTCATGTAATCAAAATTCAGATGCTTGGCAACTGACTCATATTTATGACCCTTGCTGTGTCCCGGGGTCATGTGATAATTTTTTTCCAAACTTCTGACAAGCAAAGTCAATGGGGAAGCCAGATTCACTTAACAACCATGTAACTAATTTAAAAGCTACAGTGATTCACTTAACAACAGTGTCAAGAAAGCTCGTAAACTGGAGTAAAATTCACTTAACAAATGTCTCACTTAGCAACAGAAATGTTGGGCTCGGTTGTGGCCATAAGTTGAGGACTACCCTGTATCCTGCCCGGAGTTCAGCTATCATTCCCTTCAGCTGATGGTTTCCCTGCTTTTCTCCCTTCCCATCTTTGCAAGCAATACAAGCATCACTTGGTTACCTGACCATGAGCATTTCAACAAAGCCTGATTGTTCAGAGTATAGATTTCTTCTAGATCCCCTAGCTACAGAGTCTGCCTCTGTATTTCTCATTTTTCTCACCTAGGGACCTGGAAAAGACTTAAATACCGGGGTGAAATGTAAAATCTGTTGCTACCCGTTCTGTGGGCGTGGCTTGGTGGTGGGCGGGTCATGTGACTGGGTGGGGATGGCCAATTTTTATTTTTTAAAATTTTAAAAGCATTTTTTCTACCTAAGTATTCACTGGATTAGGTAGAAAAATGCATTTAAAATGTAGAGAGAGCCTCCGAGCATCACATGAGCCACACAAACTTGCAAAGCTTTTTTTCCCCCTCCCTCATTTTAAAGGCATTGGTTTCTACATAATCCAGTGAATACTTAGGTAGAAAAAAAATTCCTTTAAAATGTAAAAGCCTCTGACAATTGCGGAGAGGGGGAGGGGCCAGGGATTTTCGCTACCGGTTTTCTGAACCACCTGCTGCCATTGCTACCAGATCGGCTGGACTGGTCTGGACTGGGAACATTTCACCCCGGTTAAATACTTAATGTACTGTTTTCAGTTCCACTCAGGAGACAGCAGGTGACCTTGTAACATTTTTTTTAAAGAGATGCACCGCTGGAATGGAGAACCAAACATCAGCCAAATGGACAGAAGCCTTCCACAATCAAACAATAGCTTCAACATTCCATTGCTAGAACGAGTTGGGGAGAAAAATGAGTTGGGGGAGGGCTGCAGTGGATTGGTAAATCACAGGACCTGTGAAAGGATTTCATGAATTGCAGCTTTACAGCAAGAGTTTGACAACATAAGAACTAAAGGGATGATTGAACAACTTGACATTCTTTTACCAGAGCATACTGTAAAAATATTTCAAAGTCAGTTTGACACCTGGGAAAGAAAACCTTAGATCAAGAAATGTCAGCTTGGCACTTCACATAAAGAGAAGGATGTGATATATTATGTCATTCAGTAGCCAAGGTGGTATAAACCAACACCAATAAACTTCCCTTACCGAGTGCTACAACACACCATATCCTTGGAAAGTCCAATCAAATGGATCATTATAGATGTTTGTGAAATGTTGTGACATGGAGGTTCCAAAATTGAGACTGACCCATATTTCTCCATCCCGCTTTTATGGTTGAAAATTCTCCTCTTTATCTGGATTGCCCTGCTGGTTTTCTTTGATGTCAAAAAACTATGTTTGGAACTGATAAATGGAATGATAGGCATTCTAACTGTGATGTTTTTCTTAGGGCAAATGAGGGCAGGCTTCTTCAACCTTTAAGATGATATCTGGTCCATGCTATATAAACTTTCCAGCTTCCTCCAAGGAATCCCCCGTAAAACTACGGTTTTGTGGATTTCTCATAACTATAGCCTGCACAAAATGACAGTCCCTTTATGGGAAGGATTTAGGGTTAATTGCATATAAGGAGCCTGTGTCACAAAAGTGAGCAACTTTTTCTGCCTAGGATCCATGACATAATTTGTTATTCTCCCTTAGGGAATGTGGCCAAGATTGTTCAGATGGTAAGGCAGGGCATTGAAAGGTAGCAGGGCAAAATGGGTTCCTTAAACCTTGCAAAGACATAACTTTCATTCTGCTATTTTAAACCTGGGACATTAAATGGATGAGTGAAAATTTCAGACCCTTTGTTTTATATATATAGTCCAGACCAGGGATCTCCAACCTTGGCAACTTTCAGACTTGTGGAATTCAACTCCCAGAGGAAATCTGGGAGTTGAAACCTACAAGTCTGAAAGTTGCCAAGGTTGGAGACCCCTGGTCCAGACTATATATATAGTTGAGTGAAATTAAATCTTAAAACCCTTAAAAATAAGGGAAAAATCTGCCATTTGAGGTGCTCTTTTATTTTGCTTATAGATTGAGTCTAGGGGCCCATATTTGTTCCACTAGGGCTTAGGCCAGTGATGGCTAACCTTTTTGCCATCGAGTGCCAAAAGCAGGGAAAACGTGGCAAGGGGGTGTCGCCTGCGTGCCCACACCCATAATTCTATGCACTCCACCAATTACTTTATCCCTGTGTGCCACCTGTGGCACGCATGCCATAGGTTCACCATCATGGGCCTGGGCCATAGGTTATTCCTGTGTTGTTAGTTAAAGCTTGTTATTTTAGATAAAAGTGAGCTGCACCATTAGAAGTTTCTTCTTCTTTTCAACAAAAAAGGAGTCTGCCTATTAAATGTGCCAATTTCTTTTTCTTGAGTTTAAATAGCATCTTCTTCTCATTTCAACCTGTCTGCAATTTGTTCAAACTGTTGTAATGGCTTATTGAAAGTCATCCTATATACCAGAATCCTCTCATGTGTCCTTATGTCTACAGACATTGAAAGTCCTTTCAACCTGATTCTATTTGGGGTGTGTGTGTCGTGTTATGTCAAAAACATTAAGCACTCTGAGAAGTGCTCCACTACTAAAATAACAACCCAACTTCCCCCAAGAAGAGCTGTGTAAGAACATTCAGATGGCTACAAATGTACTTCAGCAACACAGAACAGCAGAAAAAAGAAGCAGACCATCTATTTTATTTATTTAATTCATTTATTTTTTCACATTTATGAACTGCTCATCTTCCTATACAGTATCTTCCAGCAAAATGACAACTTTTATCAAAAGTGCCTGATAACTCAGCAAAACTAACACAAGTTATCAAAAACAAAACAGTGCCATATATTAAAAAAAAAAAACCCTCAGAAACAATTAACAGACCATGACAATGATGAAACATCACTGTAGGACACAAATTAAAGTCTTCAATAATGTCTTATGGTAATCCATAACACCCAGTAACTGTAAGAAGAAGAAGAAACAAGGGTCATCTACAACATCCAATTTTGGGCTCTAATAGTGACTATGTAGGACAAACAGGCAGAAGATAGCACGATGCATCCTTGAACACTAACTAGCAGTCAAAAAATGTAGTGAAAACTCCTCAGATGGAAAACTGAGTCAATCTTGATCTGGTCAGGATCGAACTCCTGGCAGTGGACAGTCAGCCTGCAATACTGCATTCGAACCACGGCTCTTTTTTAATCTTTTGGGGACTCCTGCCTTTTTTCTTTGATTGTTTTCTAGGCATCATCTCTCATCCCCAAGGTCATCCAAATTCCATTATACTTCCATAAAGAGATTAAGGCTTCACTGAACCAGTAACTCATTTGAAGAGCTTTGATATATGATTGCCTTTATTTGCATTGTTGCTGTTTTCTTATTGTTTTGTTTTGTTTTCTATGTGTTAGTTTTAAAAGGGGAAGTTAGCCTATGTATGATTATTGGGCAAGACCAGGTAAATGTATTATAGATTATTATTGCAAAATTTAAAAAAATATCTTTGAAATTCCATGTCATTTTAAACTCCTTCCTCTCTTCACAAGAGAGGCAAGAGCTGCTCTAGAATCTTAAGAATGACCCTTTAAAGCTTGCAGTTTCCTTTGAGTTTATCTGTTTGTGAAACTGTAGTTCTAGATACCTGTTCTTGCTCCAGGCTTTCATAAACGTATTACATGTATGGACAGAAGTTGCTATTACCAAAGCAGAATACCCATTAAAACTTCAAAGCAGTCTTTTAATTTAAATGTTTCCCATTGAAAAGCATGGAACACTCATATGCAAAAACAGGAAGCAGAATGTGTGAATATGCACATATGTGAAAAGTCTGGGGTTTTTTTGTTTTTGTTTTGTAGACTGAACTAACTGCACTACAACAAATATATGAAGGTAGACTTGTATACTATTTTGCATTGCTTTACAGACCTCCCTAAATGGTTTACAGAGTCAGCATATTTTCCCCAACAATCTGGGTCCTCATTTTACCCACCTTAGCAGGATGGAAGGATAAGCTAGTGAGAAACAGACTTCTGGCAGTCGGCAGAATTAGCCTGCAATTCTACATTTTAACCATTGTGCCACCATGCCTCTTAAGAGATGAAGATGTATTGCAGTATTTTCATGTAGATTCACTTTGTAGGGATTATTTTAGAATAAAGCATACCCAAAGAGGCAAAGAATGGATGTAGTTCGTCAGACACTGCTGACCTTCCACTCCTATCAACTGAGTTCTCTTGGCTAGAGGCTTTTTTGTTATTTTAAAAGAAAAAAAGAGTGAACAAACAAATAAGGAAAAATTAATACTTGGTGGAAAAATGTATATTGTTAAATATTGTTAGTGCCTTTCTTTATCTGAAAATCTGCAGAAAGTTTGCATTGTTACATACTTTTAACCCAGGCTTTGAATTCTTCTCCAAGGTTAATTTTGGATCAATAGTGCAAGAAAAAATAATCATTGCAGATTATCAAAGGTTATTTTTTTTAGTCCAGGAAGAATAGTGCTGCCTTCTTTTGCTGTTGTTGCTAATATATTCAATTAAATGAACTGTAAACCTACTGTTATCCTATAAAAAGGTAAAGGTAAACGAGTTCCTGTGGATTTTATTTAGTTGCTTGTTGAACTATAGGGGGCAGTGCTCATCTCCACTTCAAGGCTGTTGAGTCAGCAGTGTCTCAAGATGTTTCCGCGGTTATATGGCCGGCATGACTTTTTATATTGCTCTTTAGAATAGAACCTGTTTGATTGTTACATATTGTAGCAAAGGAACCTATTTCCTTTGAAGTCCAGCTAATACTATCCCAAAGGTGCTTTTTCAATGGGCAACCATGAAGAGCTGAAGAAGCTTATTGGATGAGAAATGAAACGTCTTCAAAGAAAAACCAGAAAGTCTAGTTGCTTCCTGAAAAAGCACCTTTGGGATAACCATGCCGTGGATGACTGAAAATCTCCATAGACATCCAGATAATTCTGTTGTTTAAAAAAAATCTAATCTGCATTCACCAAAGAGATTGGTTATATGAATTGGTCTTTATATTTTCATTTTTGTGTTTATTATTGGTTCCAACAATTCCTCCACAGATTCTTCATAACACTGAGCCATCAGGCCACCTGTATGTGATGGCTTCATGTTTGTTTTGTTTTGTTTTGTTTCCTGTTTTGTTGTTTGGATATACATTTACTCAATATTACTATATATTAATAATTAAATTCTTTAATAAATTTCCATGGCTGCTTTATCAATGTTGGCCACAGACTTTTTTCAAGAGTTCCTTAAAAAAAAACCTATAATATGTGACCTTGAATGTAACAGTTTAATCCCTTTCTTCATTGCTGTCTGCTTCTTTCTTTTTAATAATCTGGTGTGCTAAACATTTCCCTGGTTTGTTTACATATTCAAAAAAAAATTGTTTAGCCTTTTTTTTAAATCTTCCACTTCTAATAAATTTAATTGGTTAACTTCATGCAATGTGAGTGTCTCATCAGTCAAATTTTGGGTATGTTTGTGTTAATTCTCCTGACATCTAACACTTCTTTCAATCTGTTGGTTGTCTCTCTCTGTTTTGCTATGCATTTGTTTAAAAGACCTCTCATATATGCTTTGCTCATTTCCCAAATGGTAGTATCAGAGATTCGTGTTTTATTTATTTGGAATAAATTCTTCAGTGTCTCTTTGTAAATGTATATATGGTTTCATCTTCCATTTGAAGGTTATTTCTTTCTCTGGAATGCCATATTATTAGCATTACACTGTGGTCTACATGTGTCATTGGTAGCATCTGCTCTTCTTTAATGGATGATTTTAGAACCTTGGAGACCCAACAGATTCTAGATTCAGATTCTAGAGCATGACTGATATATTACAGAGTAGAAAGTCTATTTTCTCTCATTTGGGTTTTGCAATCTCCGTGCATTTATCAGTGCGGATTCATCCATATATTGGAAAGCATTTTGCAGAAGCTTTCCACCTTTCTTTCCGGTGAAACAATCTGTCAAAATTGAAATCTAAAAATCTATTTGTGGACAATATCTCCATGGACAAATACTTTATCTTGTTCCACATCCATTAACATTTGGAAAAATCTGTATTTGGAGCATCAGAAAGTTTTTTGGCCCATCTTTTCATTATTTCAAATCCTTCCTGCTTTGTATTTACATTGACCCAATACTTATCAAGTTAGTCTCATGATGTCAGTTAAATTCCATTATTTTTATTTTTTCCTATATACCATTGTTCTAATTTTCTTTGTTTTAATCAGTGAACAAGTCCTATTGTTACCTGAATTTCTTGTAAGTAGACAATATTAGCAATATTGGTGGTTTTTTTCAATTTGTTAAAAAAAATTGCCATATTTTTGTGGTGAATTTGTCCTATTGATATTCAGCAAGAATTAATCTCTTGATTTGGAAATCAGACCAACTATATCCAGTTTTGCTTCTTCATTGTCGACAGTATCCCATTTCCCGTTACTTGTGTCAACTTCTGCCAACCTAAAAAAAAATGCAAGTAGAAAAAATAGGGGCCATCTTTGGTGGGAAAGGTAACAGCATTCTGTGCCCCTTTGGCATTTAGTCATGCTGGCCACATGACCATGGAGACGTCTTCAGATGGCGCTGGCTCTTCGGCTTTGAAACAGAGATGAGCACCGCCCCCCTAGAGTCAGAAACTACTAGTGCATATGTGCGAGGGAAACCTTTACCTTTACCTTTATGTTGTAAATGATGACATTGGTATATGACTCCGTCAAAATTATCTAGAATGTTTAAAGATACTTCTAATTTATGTTGAAAATGTAGGCAATTGAAGGGACATTTTATCATAATTGGTGGATTTGTAAAAAAAAAAAAAAAAAAAGCCAGAGAATTTAGGTTTCAAATACATATGCATAATCATGTCATTCAAGGTGTTCCAAAAAAGATAATTATCCTTTATCAACCGTGTTGTGGGGTTGTGAGTCAGTTGTATCCTCAAAAACACTTTGTCATTATTCCCTCACTCAAAGCTTGCAATTTTCAGTACCATATCTCTGCATTAACCAATATATTTGGTATATCTCTGTAAGTCTCATATGTAATTGTATATCCAGTGTTCTCCCCATACAAATCCTCATGCATGTTTTAAATTTAATATCAAGCAGAGAAGTACTGTATGCTGCAATTTTCTCAAAAATGAGCTAGTTTTCTACATATGGAGATAGTTGTATTTATTTTTAAATGCTCCTATAAGTTCAGAAGATGACCTTGCTATATCTCCAAGTGGTAAGGGACAAAAATTCTAGAACCTCAATCACCTCATTTTACCTAATGTGTAGATCAAATTTCTGATGAGTAATTTTGGTACCTAGCATTCAAGGCTGAGGTGGCTTCAAAATTATCCCTAAAATACAGGAGACAAAGAGAGATTTTATAACTGCATATTATAAACTAACACTGTTTGTTCCAACTTTTATCAATTGAGACTTCTTCTGCTTTAACCTCCTGTGGCATCTAAAAATAAAAGACTAAAATCTGAAAACTAAGCCTGATGAAAAACTGTTTCAATTGTTATGTACACTTACTAACATTTATCTCTGGAAGAAACACAAACACACACGCCAAGAAAGAAAAACAATATGATGACTACAATATAAAGGAATACTTATCTTGTTTTAACAGGAATCAAATAAATGTCATCAATCCAGTTCAAAAGAGGAATGTATGCTTGGTACATTATTTTAAATTTACCTCCTTTTTTAAAAAGACAAACAGTTATTCAGCACTTGATCCCTCACCCATCTCAAAAAAGCTGCAGAACTATATTCTAATTGCATAACCAAGAAGAATTTTAGACAATTTTAAATTTACTCTGGGACAGCCATTTCCAATCCATTTGCCTTCATATGTGTTGAAGCTTCTTCTCTGACCCTAACCAACATGGGCAATTAAAAGGTTGAATTGCAAAAATAGCAGATAAAAAATGACATCTTGAACTGATAAGTTATCAGTCTTTAATGACTTACCTTGCATATTGATACATGATGTTTGATAACTTGAATTTAAGCTGGAAATAAATAAATTGTTTTTAAATATAAGTTTCCTATCCTAATTAAGAGGCCTTCAAGATCAGCAGCACCAAAACCAACCTAATCTCAGCAGAGTTTGTTCTAGAGGTATGGCAGAAAATGCATGCCTCCTGCCTGCTCATCAAAAATCAGCATTTGATGGATTTTCCAACTGCTGGAAGGAAATCCCCTATCAATAAGGAATCCCTCATAGCAGTGCTAGGGCTCATTGACTGGATTTGCTCATTGGCTTCCTGAAACGATGATTTTTTTCTACAGCTGGGGACAGACTAGTTGAAAGGGCCACTGTTAGTATTCCATTCCATTCCATATCCACCTGATCAATCTTGTATAGGATTGCTTCAGGGACCCAGAAGATCTATGTTCCCAAAGTTTGAGAAGGCAGCATACTTTGATAGTTTGATTCAGCTTCTGTAAGGGCCAACAGCCTCTTTGAAATTATATGGCAAGTCTTACTTGCAGGAGGAACTCGACAGACGAGTGCCTGCATGTGAGTGACACAACTAGGCTCGTATCCAGGCCTGGAGAATGTTTGGCCTGGCTTCAGACAACTCAAAACAGTTTCTCTCTGAAATAAAAAGAAAAGCTGGGAACTTTGGGGAAAAAGCTGGAATGGATATCTTTCTCTGCAGTTATCCTGAATTACATCAGTTACAAAAGGAGCTGGACAAAGAAGGCTTGAGCAATGCAAGCTAGGGAGATGGGGTTTCCTTTTCACTTATTAGAGACTGAGGGAAAAGGATTACTATTCTAGGTAAATCCCATCTCAAAAAAATGGGAGATTATGACTAATAAAGCCAGAAAAAAATATCAAAAGTTCTGAAACAGATGAAAGGTAAAAATGGAAGTGTATGTGTCACTTGACAAGCTTATGTTTCCTTTTCTGATTGACAAAAAGAATGGGCCAGGTTGAACTTGGGGCTCACCTCATTTTTTGGAACACTTTGTTTTCACCAAGATTCTGCAATCAGCAATGGAAAGGGCTGAGGAGCAATTTGGAACATAATTTAGAGGAGGAGGAGGGAGCAAAACATATAACTATTATTACTATTTCTGTGTTTATTTTACTACTCTGTTGAAGTTATATACGGAATAAGGAATGGAATCTGAATTCACAAATAGGTATACATTCACACCGTTGCTTATGAAAGCATAGTTAGTTCTTAAGTGGGAGCTTTCTCCATTTTAGCACACTTTTTTTAAAAAAAATATCTTTATTAAATTTTAAATATTTAAAAACAATAACATGGTTACAAATGACACAATAGGGAAAAGAAAAAGAAAAGAAACAAAAGGCACAAAAAATACACACCTACAGAAAGTTGCTACTGCAATACTTAAGCATTATTCCTATATCCTAACCTTAAAATGCGACTATGATATTAATCATGCTTTTATATATTTAAAGCTGAAAAAATACACGGTTTATCTATTACTGTAAATACTATACATTTCTATGTCCTTTACTTCTGTAAAAAGTAAATTTAAATTTTAGCACACATTTAAATCAAAGGGCAGGGGCCTTTTGATCCGAGGAAACAAAAAGCCTTTTCGGATTTGCGCTCATGAGAACTTGTATCTGTTCATCGCCTGCCCCACAACTCTTCCCTTGCTGCCTACAACAAAATTGTGATTTACAACTGTATTCTCCGTTATCAGAAAATAACATTGTTGCATTCCGGCAGCTATCCCCCCCACATGTCATACATGGTTACCATTGTTTCTGTGGAAATAAATGACTCTTGGTTATCATGGGCCATTCTGACAAGGTAATGTAAAATCATATTTGGGGCTCTCGTGTTCATGATGATAACATATGTTGCTAATAGTATAAAACTGGAGAAAATTCCTTGGAATTCTTGTGTGTTCAGATTCTAGGTACAGCCAATTAAAGGGTGCTTTTCCTGATTCCAGATGGGAAATTATACAATCAGAAGCTTAGGTTTCCCGTTTCTTTTGTAAGAGGACTGCCATCCTTTGTAAAGCAGATACGTCATAGCCACAAAGAAAACCTTACTAGCCTGATATTCAAAAATAATCCCTAGCTGAATTTTCAGTTAGTTAATAATATCAGGCATGATTTAGCTGCTTTTAAAATCATCTAACAAGAAAGCAAAACTCTCTGGCTTCTATCAGGATGGTATTAGGAATTAAATGCAGCTGGCTTTAGAAGGAGAGAATTTTTTGAGTAAAAGCTATATTTGGAAATAGATCTAACACAAACAGGAGAGATTGTTGATGATGAAAAACTCCTTGATTACACTCACTCTAAACCACTGCTACAGGGCAGCTGCTGATGCCCCTGAAGTCATGTCCTGATGCCTAGAGACTGAAACAATTTGGACGGCACACAGCAGATTTCTTTAAAAGAAATCCTAGCAATACATAGTTACTAATTGTTGTGGTTGTCTTGTCTGCTCCAGCAAAACTGGAACATTGGTGATTCTAGTAACTAGTAAAGTAGCAGCAGCAGGATCTTTGCCCAACTATGGTGGTGCATCAGTTCCAATCCTACTTGGAATGAAAGGGCCTTTGCTACAATAACCTATGTCCTCATAATAGTCTGCTGCAATTTAGTTTGCTACAACACACTCTAGATCCGTGATGGCAAACCTATGGCATGGGTGCCACAGGTGGCACGCGGAGCCATATTGGTGGGCATGCAAGCGTTGTTCATATCTGATGTGCATGTGGGCACTGGCCAGCTGATTTTCAGGCCTTCCAGGCCTATCAGAAGTCAGGAAAGAGACTATTTCCAGCCTCTGGAGGTCCTGGGGTTTTTTCACTCTCCCCAGGCTCCAGAGCCTTTCTAGGGTGAATTGAATGATGGGTGTGGGCACACGGCTGTGCAACCAACCCAGGCATCCCCCACTTTTGGCACACGATGGCAAAAAGGTTAGCCATTACTGCTCTAGATGCTTCTGCCTTAGGTAATCACTTGGAAACTGCAGTTGGTTCTAAGCCCAATGGCTTCTGTTGTGTTAGTCAGTGAAAGTACGTTACACCAGTGTTGTGGACTTTGCATTGGTCATCATTAGGTTTCTGGGTGCAATTTAAAGTCCTGGTGTTGACCTATT
The DNA here is from genome assembly GCA_032468135.1 of Calamaria suluensis. Lineage (NCBI taxonomy): Eukaryota > Metazoa > Chordata > Lepidosauria > Squamata > Calamariidae > Calamaria > Calamaria suluensis. Next base: position 163,583 of record JANHFP010001040.1, on the reverse strand, counting down.
AAGCCCAATAAACTGTAGTGCCAAATTATCTGAACAGTTTCCCATTTAAATGAGTACAGCTAGTTTGATTTATTTAGCAGAAGATGTTAGTAGTTCCCTGCTTTAGGCAAGAGTAGAATTAGAAGAACTGGTTTTCAAGGACAAACATTTGTTGTCTGAATTGCCTCCTAGTTTTTGCACTTGGACTGTTTTCTAGATGTTGCTCAAAGCTATGATTTTCTCAACAATATTTGGGCCATGATACATAGGTTTCATTTATAGAGTGCTTTTATTATATATAAATATATTGCAATTTATTTTTTATTTTTAATGGGATTTTGGATGTGTTAATTGTGCATTTAATTGGGTATTTTTATCTTTGTTAACTACTGAGATTTGTTCACAAGTTCCAGGAAATCTTGTGCCTGAAATCATAGGGTGAAATACTCAGGAGTTCTTTAAGTATGCTAAAACATATTTTTTTAAAAAAATAATCTGTCCTCCTCTGCCCTGGTGTTGCCACCTTATAGTGCCTAGAAAGCTTGGAAGCTTCATATGTAATGTAGCAATATAGCCATAAGAGAGAGGCATGGTGGTGCAGTGGTTAGAATGCAGTATTGCAGGCTAATTCTGCCAACTGCCAGCAGTTTGATCCTGACTGGCTGAAGGGTGACTCAGCGTTCCATCCTTCCAAGGTCAGTAAAATGAGGACCCAAACAGGGGACAATATGCTGACTCTGTAAAACCACTTAGAGAGGACTGCAAAAGCACCATGAAGCGGTATACGAGTACATGTTCTATTGCTATTTCTATATTATGTCAATCTATTCCATACATACATACATACATACATACATACATACATACATACATACATACATACATACATGCATGCATGCATGCATGCA
>JANHFP010001040.1:121130-132400 GCA_032468135.1 Calamaria suluensis | reverse complement strand
ATCTTATAATTTAGTTTCCATAACTTTTCCCATTGTTCTAATTATATGTTATGTCCAATATTTTTTGTCCATGTAATCATATTTGGTTTGACCGTCTCCTCGTGTAATTTATAATTTAGTAAGTAACTATATAATTTGGATATCATTTTTTCTGGCTTCCGAGAATTATCTTATCTAGATCCTGTTGTTCCGTATATATTCCATATTGTTCATTGTCTTTATTAAATTTAGATCTAATTCTAAGGTAAGTCCACCATTCCAATTTCTGCCCTCCTTCTCTAATTTGTTGCTCCAATTTTAGTTTACCTGTTTCATCCAGTATATCCGAATATCTTACAATCTTTTCTAAGTTAATTGCGTTTGGGTGAATCATGGCCTCCATAGTTGACACCCAAGTTGGGATTTTTGAATAGTGTTTGGTTTTAATTTCTTTCCATGTGGTTATTAATGTTTTCCTAATCAAATGTGTATTAAAATAAGAATGTGATTTCATTTTCCCCTCCCATAGGAAGGCATGCCAGCCTACTTGGAGGTCGTGTCCTTCTAAAGTTAACAGTCTTTTATTTTTAAGTTCTATCCATTCTTTTAACCATAAAATTATTGCCGCCTGTTGATATGTTTTCCAGACTGGGAGACCGAAACCCCCTCTCATCCTAGAATCTTGAGGATGTAAATTCTTGATCCTAGGTTTCTTTCCAGACCATATAAATTTGCTTACTGATTTGTTCAATTGGTCAAAAAAAGATTTATTTAATATTGTTGGGATGGTCTGAAAAAGATATAGAATTTTGAGGAGAACATTCATCTTGATTATTGCAATTTTCTCCAAGAAGGATAACTGTAAATATATTACTAAATTAATATTTTAAATATTCAATTGATTAATTAGTTAATTCTATTAATATCTAAAAATCTATTATGTAGAAACAGAAGGTAAAAGGAGAAGCAAAAAAGAAAAGGAGGATTTAAAATCTTCCCTGGGTTATTGTATAATTAATTGTATAAATCTTAATGTTCTAAAAAAGAAATGCATATATGTATATAACTAATATATCTAATATCAATCAATCTACCCAGATCAGTAATTACTTAATTCCTTGATCGTATCACATTAAAATTTCCTAAAGGTGGGGACAGGGATGGGAAGTTTTATTTATTTATTTATTTTTATTTATTGTTTCGATTTATATACCGCCCCATCTCCTAAGACTCGGGGTGGTTTACAGGAATTTAAAACAGATATTACAATATATATATCTTAAAATAATCAAAATGATTTCTAACTTAAAAACCCAGACTTTAAATTTAAACTTAAAACCCCTCCCTGCCTTGTGCCTCCTCTCTTCATTCAAGATCGGTCATCAAGGCCTAAATAAATAGGTAAAAAAATAGGTAAAAAAATAAAATAAAACGAAGCTTTCCAGGCCGACAAGATGATCTCCTTTAATAGTGTCGTAGAAGGGCCCCAAGATGGTTTCCCTCTGGAGACGATGGTCGTCTTGCCATCGTCCCATAAAACAGGCAGCGTGCGAGCCCCAGTTTGTATGTCCAGGTGACAGGTGTCCAGATGTCAGGTGTCCAGCCTGGGTGGAGAGGCCGATGAGAACCCTCTCCATAAGGATCCGTGTACCTCTGTACACCCAGCTCAAGCTCAATTTACATCCCACTGGGCCCTCGCTGTCTGAGGAAAAGGAGGAGGTGGAAGAGCAGGAGGAGGCCGAGGAAGACGGGGAAGAGGACAATATCTCACAACGAGGAGTCGGGCGAAGAATTATAAATTCTGGCTCTCCGTTAGTGTGCAAACCATCTGGGTGACTATGGGCTACTCATTCTCCCTGACCAATGTATTTCACAGGGTTGGTTATTGTGTGTTTGGGAGGGAGAGGGGCAGTAGAAGGTATGATGCTATGAGTTGTACAAAAATAAAGAATGTACATAGAATCTGAAAGCTGCAAAATAGATTAAAGTATATGAGGGCTACTGACAACCTACCAGTTAGTCGTTCAACATTCAGAAAGCACTTTAGCAATATATAATTTCTGCTTCTAAGGCTATGATAATTCAGATTCTGCAGTTTATTGCTCAAGTTAATTGCAGAGTTTACTGGAAATTTTCATTGTTTCTTAATAGGTCTGATGACTTGAATGCAAGCATATCACAGTTTCTAAATCCTCAGCAAGCACTGCAGTTGCTTAAGAAATATTATGTGAATATATAAAGATGACTTGGAACCTTAATAAGATACACCTGAGACAGGCAGAAATAGTTACAAGATGCAACTAATCAGAAATTACTTATGACATAGTGAATACTATATCTTATCCTGGTAGAAAATGTTGCTAAAGATAGATTCTTTCAAACCATACTTTATTTTCACACAATTAAAAATCTGCTGCTGATGGGATGCCCCCCTCTGGCAAGAATGCAAAATGCTTAATTCTTCCATCCTTTCCATATACTGTATAATGAACGTTTTTGGTATTGTTCTTATTACATGATAAGGTATAAAGGTATAAAGAAAGCAGCACAAGAACAGAAAAGCTTATCTATCTTCAGCCCTGATGCATGCACACTTTTTAAATAAAAGCTGAAACACTTGGCTGTGTGCTATATGAAATTTCAAGATACTGAATGTTAAAATTACACAATAATTCATGCTAATTTCAATTCATGCTCATTTTCAAAATCTTGTGTTGGGTTTTATTTCTAATCAGTGGACAATTGGCAAAGTAGTTCCCTTTTTCTTGGAAAAGCAAAATATAATTTGCTCACCTTATTTGCTTTCTAGTTCACAATCCTTGTGGTATTAAGCCTATGCCACTTGCCAACATAGCCTTAAATTTCTAACCTATGGTTTTCTTCTGGTTGTAGCTTCAAAGCTGGATAATCTTTATTTCTTTTCCCTGATGTAACTAGCCTTCTAATTCAGTAGCATCTGTTTTCTAAGTAAAATATAGTGCATTAAACTGTTTTAATCTTATGCCAAACTGATTGAGAGGAATGTAGCTAATCTGATTCTCTGCCACTCATAAAACCTACCCAGAAAAAGGAATTTGGGAGATAGAAGGCAGCATGTCACTCAGAGGTCAAAAAAAATTGAGAAAACTGTTGTCTAGTCCAGTCCAGTTCAGCCCTACTGGAGTTGAATAATAAATTTCACATTCTCTCCCTGGAAGAAAACATGCAGGCATATAAAGAAGGGACTTTGTGAAGCAAGAAGGAAAGTAGCCATGATTTCTCCAAAGGAAAAATGGCATGCGTTGGTGATAGGTGACTTACTTTTTAAAGGAACAAAATCAGCAATTTGTAGACCAGACCAATCTATCAAGGGAGGTATTTGTCTCCCAGGAATAAAGATGTAGCAGAGAGGCTTACCAAAATAATGGTCACCAATTATCCCTTTATGCTCTTTTAAGTTGGGAAAAATGACACAACAAAGCCTGAAAACAATATTAAGGACTTATGAACAGCTAGGCAGGAAAGCCAAAGAGGACATACAAAGTTCTCATCTTGTACTTCCTATGGAAGATCATCATCCAATGGTGGAGCAGAAGATTCTAGAAGTAAACTGCTGGCCCAAGAGATGGTGCTGTACATAGAATAGTATTTCACAGTAAGGGAAACCTCCCTTCGTATATAAATAATTCCACATTGTTGGTTAAAGAACTGGAATTATTGTCAGTGAATATTGGATAGATTGTAGGATACAGTCAGAAGGACTCTGAAAACAAATATATCAAATACTACTGTAGACATATTTCACAAAGAAAAGTGACAACTTTAATTTAATTTTAAATTTTTTCATTGTACTGTTCGTTTTTAGTCGGCTGTAAACCGCCCCGAGTTTGGAGAGGGGCGGTATAAAAATCTAAAGTAATAAATAAATAAATAATAAACAAACAAACAAACAAACAAACAACAATTGCAAGGAAACAAAAAATACAGCAAGTAGATAGATTTGTCTATCTTATTAGAAATTGGCAAAAGATGTGAAAATCAAAACTAAGTTAGACAAATGCTAGTAAAAAGATAGTAGATAAAATATCGTCTGTTGCAAGGAATGAATATCAAATAAGTGAAAACAAGTAAGTGTAATGAATTTTGTTTATGTTTGGTTTGCACTTTGCGCAGCATTGCTTATGCCCAAAGGGATGTTTGTATTAACTGATATTCAGGTTAACTTTTTTCCCAAAATTAAAAGATTCATATATGTTCAGTTAGCTATTTGTTGGCAGATTCTCATTTGTTCTTAGTATTTTGTGTATTCCGCATATATATTCTAACATTTGATGGATATTTAATTCTAACAATTGTAGGTCATCTTAATGAAAATGTTGACAGGATCTTTAACTCAAAGAGGACAAATGACAAAATTAGAATACTAGCACAGAACTTGTTTTAAGAGAATCTAAATAGATTTCAGATGTAATAATTGATTTTCCCCTAACATCTGTTTCTCATTTTGTGTTCCACCAGTACTTTTGGACTCAAAGCTTGATGGTGGTTTTCCCCTCCTTGCTTTTTATATAATAATAGACATAGCTTTATGGCATCTGTATTAAAAATGGGTAATTTTCCTTATGGTCCCTGTCTTCCTGCTGGGTTGATAATGTTTTGATGTATTTTTCTTGTGCTCTGATGAGAGGTCTGCTGCTGCTGCTCTGACATATTCATTTGGATGAATAATTATAACGTGCACAATGTCAAGCTGAAGATGGTAGGGTTTTGTGCATCGTGACAAGCCTAGTAGCCAGTGCAGGTGTCTCACAGCAGGATCAGCAGCCGCCAGTGGATTCTGGTGCAGAGGAGACATTTTAAAATAGTCAGAAATCAGCACCAAGGGCAAGGCTGCTGCCATTGTTCCAGTTGCCATATATACGGAGCTTTCCAGTGACAAGTCCCAGTACAACTGCTTACTTCAGTTACAGACTTTCTTTTGTCTAATTAGCAAAATTCATTTGCTGTCTATTTCATTTTTTAAAATGTCCAATTACTGCAGGTATTTATTCATGGGTTAAGGCACTGCCTTTTCCTTTGAATTTTTAGTCAAATTAGTTCTACTAAATACATAATACTGGATTTTCTAAAGAAGCATGGAAGATTTCTACTTTTGGTGACTAAGTCTTTAGTGAAATTATTGAATATTAAATCAATAACATATACAACATGTCTGACAGCTGGAGATATTTAATTGAAATCTGGTATTTTTTGGTCAATGTAAATCAGGAGGAATACCGGAGAAAGGGTTCCAGTTCAAGTAAATGACAGAAAAATAATTTTTCAAGCAAATGTGAAAAAATAATAATAATAGCAATCTTGAGGGTTATTAATCCATATTCTTGCTGTGTCCGTACCTGTTTATTATTGTATGTTTTTCTTTTGGTTTTTTTAAATTTAGTGTTCCAACTAATGTAGTGGAAAATCCCTATCTAGAAAGTCTTTTGCACAATTATTTCGTATAAAATAATATTTCCATATAAGCTTCTGTCTGTGAACTTTTACCTTGTGTTTTGTGGCTTGGTATCCAAAAGAAGTATTGCAAATTATGGAAGCATTTGCAGATTAATGGCTTGTGAAGCACAAATTCTGTTTTAAGATGTAATGAATATGAATAATGAATATGTTGGTAATAGCAGGTATATCTCTCAACAATGATTTTTAATATAAGCTTAGATGGAAAAGCTGTTTTTCTAAAGGTAGACTTTTCAGTGTTATATATTTTTAAAATAATTCATCTAGTAATATGCCAGTCGGTTTGTAAGCAAGATGTGGTAGAGTGGCCTTTACATAGTTGGAGACTTTCCTGGTATACATTTTAAATAAAAGAGTTTTTTTAAAAAAAACAAAACACAAAATTATCATAAAGGAAATTGTTTGCTTATAAAATGCTGATGAAAACTGAGCCAATAAACCTTTGACCATGCTAGGAACTGCAATTGCAGCATCTCTGAAGGGCATCAAATTGAAAAGTTAGTGGTGATGGACAACAGCTGAACAAATAGAAATCATGAATTTGTTAGTTCAAATCAGTCTTGTCTTAGACAGAAATTGCTAAAGATCCTAATTATTTTGATGGCCCTTTGGGTACATTTTACAGCTCTATTATAAGTTTTGAAACATGAACAAACATTAAAGAAATTTTAAAAATTCAAGTAAATCTTCTGCCTGTTTTTTTGTACCCACAAGGGGTATCAGCTGACAATGTCTAGGCTCTTTTCTGCACGGGTATCTGCATACTTCTTATTTTATTTATTTATTTATTTATTTATTTTTTCATTTCATTTATATACCGTCCCCCTCCATGGACTCGGGGCGGTTTACAGCCATTTAAAAACAAAAACGATGCCACACATTACTATTAAAATTTAAAAAAACAGATATTAGATGGCTAATTCAATTTAAAAATTTCAAAATGTTTAAAATTTAACGTTTGGTGATGTCTGGTTTCCAGAAGGCCTTAAAGACTTGACACCATGGTCAAGCCTGGGGCCCTAAGTGTATGCCCAACATGATAATGGTTCAAGTAATCAGTGATATAGATGAGGTTAAAACTTCATCTATTCATACATCCAGGTTGGCAAATTATATGTGAATTTTTTTCCAGATTCAAAATTTTATGACAAGATTTTCTAGTTTTTTAATATAAAGAGTAAGCAATATTGATGTATTAAGCCTGCAATAAGGTAAATCAGTGATGTGCAACATGTCCCCATATGATCACCATACGATGATATGTCATTGTCAGCGTATTGAAGTAATAATGACGTTATTCATTCAATCTTGCCCGATTCTTGGCAATTATATGGGCCAGGTCTCCACATTTCCCAATATGCCTTTAGAACTCTGAGGATTTTTTAAAAAAAGTGAATATAGCATCCTTGCATGCTTTAAAATTATTGGAGAAAAGATTGTTGGACTGCATGCAGATACCCTAAATGGAGCAGAACGTCCTGAAGTAGAAAGAGAACAGAAAAGTTCTTTATCCTACTCTAGCAATCTACTGTATTTCTCAAAGAATTCATGAAATGTCTATACATTTCTATGAATTGAGTATGAATTCTATGAATTGACCTACAAATTTTGTGGCTTTTTCTCTTGCCATGCCTTATTTAAAACACAATGTGTTCAATAGAGCATTACTTGCACTACAGTTTTAGAGAAATGTATATAGTTATTTTCATATTAGTTTGGGAGGGACATTGTACATCAAAGTTTATTCACTGCCTTGAGATAAAATTAGAGGGCAACTATAAATATGCTAAGTAAATAACATTCTTATCTTAAAAATCATGAGGCAGCAGATTGGCTATTTTATTATTGAATCTCTTGCCATGGAACACGTAAATTATTTAAAGGGAATATGTACAGAAATGATCTAATTGAAGTGTAAAATTAGGAATAAATTCTTTATAATTTGCATGACAAAGTAGTGTAAATGTTTTTAACATAGAGTTCAGATATGCATATGGAAAGGCAACTATAACATCAATGAAACATGCAAATAAGATCAGATGAGCAGATCACTCTAAGATTTTGCTACCTTTCAAGGAACATCACTGAAAAATTATAATTAGTATTAAAATTAATTGGATCTCAAAATTCTAATCCCTTGGTGTCTCTTTATTTTTACTAAAATTCTTTTGAATTCCCCAAAGAAAAAGATAAAAATGGCTATTAAAAGGATTTGTCTGTATATGAGGTAGGAAAATGTAAAAAATCAAAATGGAAAGCAACTGTTGCAAGTACCAGAAAATTATGCTATTAATTTAAGTGTCATCAGAGCACAAAAGATCACATTCCAAGACAGTGTGAAAATTATTAAAATACTGGAAATAATAGTACTTAAGATGAAGATATTATGCTGTAAGATCTGGTTAAGTGACTGACACTATTATATCACTTCAGGTATTATAAAAGTAACAAAATGCTTTTAAAGATAATAAGCGTTACATTTTGAGATTGGCAGTATTCACACTTTTCTGCTTAAGTGCTTTCTCACTTTAATATAATTTAATAACAGCAGGGAGAATAAATCCAACATGTTCTTTCTCAAGCTCTGTCCTTTTTTAAAATATTTTTCAAGTGTGTAAAATCTTAAAAACTCACCTGAGCAATTTTTATACAATCCACAACTTTTTTGACATTTTGAAGAAAATGGATGAAAAGATCCATGTTTGTATATTCCTGATAAACATATAATTTTTGATTTGTTTATTAAACACATTCCATTGCTAAAACAGTAGGATTCTTTCTGCTGTAACTGGGGAGGGAAAAAAGTTTGGTGTTCTTTGTTTTAGAGATGTGCATGCTATACAATTTCCCCCTGTTAATTTTTTCACTATCAGAATCTCTGTTTATTTAGAAATGTGTTAGATTGAATGAGGAAAAATTAGGAAAAATATGTCCCAATTATTGTTAGAAGACAGTTTTAAATAGAGACATGCTGGATTTGCAGTACGGTACATTTTTAGTTGTTTTAGAATTTAAAATTACATGAATTTTGCATGTGAATAATTTTAAGGTGCTTTGCAAAAATAAAGCTGCAAAGATACTTAATAATTCACAGGGAATCTTCATTAAATAAAAAAGAATCTACTTGTTACATGATTGTGAATAGTTTTAAGTAAAAAGTAGAAATATTTCAAAAGAGATTTAAAAAGTGATTGAAATATTAATTGTAATGTACATATATTACAATTATGCATGTATTACAATTATGTTGTATTATGTATAATTGTAATAAATGTTTCTAAATTGTGTGCTAGATTATGAAAAGTTGAAATAGTTAATAAACTGTACAACTGTATTGTTTTTTTTAAAGGCCACATAATATTTCTCACAATTTTCTTCCATACTAGAGTTCCTTACTGAGCATTCACAGTCAGTTCTTGGCAGCATTAGAATCACTGAAGGAGTTCTGGGATGTTCTAGATGAAATTGATGAGAAGACCTGGGTCCTTGAGCCAGAGAAACCCACAAGGAGCTCCACAAGGAGAAGGATTGCAATTGGTAGGAATTAAAAAAGACAAGTGCTTAAGGACTTTAGTGGTTAAGGGTTAAAGAAAACTTTAAGAAATCATGTTTCTGCAAAAGGAGCTTTTTTCTTCTGTTAGACATAACATCAAAATTTAGATTATGACTTCACTGAGGAAGAAACCTCTCATTCACCCTGGTATTGTGTTTTATGTTTTATGTATAGTTAGTAATCCTAATATTTATAGCAACTGTTTACAGAGCTTCTCAAACTGTGGGTCATACCTTCCAGCTGATTTATATTCCACTTTTTTGTGGGATGTGTCTTAATTAAAAAAAAGTTTATAGAAACAAAGTAGTTATCCTATCAAACAACTGTCCACTCCTGTATTCTTGGACTTGTCCAGGGAATACAGGACTTGACCTTGATCCCCCTCTAATCCACTGAAACTAAGCTACCACTACACACACACACATACTTGCTACATTTTCAGATCAGCACAGAATGAAAGGTTTCCTAATATAGCCACAACATGTACTTTTTGTGAATACATGAACAAACTATATTTAATTACTATATTTTTATAGAAATACATGCATTTCAAATGTACTGAAATATGTCTAGTTGATCTCATTGATAAATGACTTCAAATAATATTTAGAAAAAAAAGGAAGTAGGTAGAAAGGTCAAGTCAATCTGAACTTGTTACATACTAAGATACTAAAATCTAGTCACTTTCACATACAGATTTAGAGTGGTAGATAATTATTTTGAATTCAAATGTGGAGTTGTAATTGTAGTTTTGTAATACTGTGCACAACATTTGTACAATTAAGAAACATTACTTTTTTAAAAAAATATAGACTGGATAGCTATATACTTTAATGTGTATCTATTGGTTTCAGGAAGCAACATTTCACTTAATATAGAGGTAGATCCCAGACACCCCACCATGCTTCCTGACTGTTATTTTCTTGGAGCTGACCATGGTAGGATGGCTTATATTGCAATGTCTAATATTTTATGCTAGTATAAATTAATCTCTACATATGATAAACTGAATATATTTGTTTCAGGCAAACATTACAGAATAACATCAACATAATTTTATAAAATTCTCTATATATTGTTCAGCAAATCATGAAACATTCAATATATAAAGCAATTTACACTGTTTTGGATTCATTTAACTGCAAAATAGCAGACATGTCATGTGCAGAACATGTTTTATACTCATGCCACAGTAATAGCAGAACTGCAGGACAACGTTGGGAATATAATTATGAGAGGAGGGAAGTGGATGGCTTCCTGCCACTATGCTTAATTCCTATGTCCAGGTCTTTTCTTGATGATTTTTTTTATTCACAAAGTTAAAATACAAACTCCAAGCAAAAGGAAAAAAATATGCAGGAACAAAGCAAAACTATACAAGCCAAGGAAAAATGTGCATAAAAAACACCTACATATATTGTACCTCCAGATGAATACTGTTAAATATATTTCAGCAATAATAATCCCTCCACAAAGTAGTCTTGCAATGTTATGAACTTCAACATCTCTGTTTACCCTACAATCAACTGATCCATCTAGCATCAAATATCCTTGATTATTAATGATAAAACTTTTCCTTAAAATATTTAATTGGAATCTTTCCCAACAATTACATCTCATTCCAATTGTCATTCATCGCTTCTCATCCAAGAGAATTTTCTTCTTCCTCAAGGAAAAAAACAGTCCAGTTGCCTTTTGAAGAAAAAAGCACCTTTGAGACAATTACGACCTGGATAATTGAGAATCCCCACAGACGCTCCATAACATTTGTTGTACAAACAATCTTCCTAGAAGTTGAAATGTAACATCTCTTGTCAATTGTTTTCTAATTGGATATAATAAATTCATTCCCCAAACTCCATTAGTCTTCTTTTGAATTCATGTCTTTCTCTAACCAGCCTGCAATTTTCAAACCAGGCTCCTTTCCCTTCAAATCTGCCAGCAACAAATTACAATCCATCTGATTGTAAATCGGATTTAACTGATGTTGCTTATATCAGAGTGCCATTGGGTTGAATTAAAAGTGTTGTTAATTTATCAAATCTTTTTTCCCAGGTTTTCAAGTAGAGCTTGTAAGTTGGAAAGCATTTTTCCCCAAAAGGCTTCCCAGAGGGCTTTTATCATTAAATTGATCTGCCCCTCGCCTTTCTTTTATATCTTTTTATAGACATTGTAAGGAATATATGATATATAATCGAAATCCTTTTCAGTAAAGCATTTGATAAAGTAGACCATAACATACTCC
>JANHFP010001040.1:104030-118591 GCA_032468135.1 Calamaria suluensis | reverse complement strand
CCAATTGTAAATAAAGAAGCAGGAAGCTAAGAAATCACCATCTTCCTCTTAGGAGCCAGGCAGGGTACAAACAGCATCGTGTTCCTTTTCCATCACCATCACTCCCATTTCAACCAATTTAAATCTTTAAGCACCAAGATCAGCCAACCAGATCTCCAGCCATGCAGAAGAAACACTCATTCAAAATTCCATCTGCAGTCCAAGGAAGGGGGGGAGACAACCCCCCTCCTCTCCACTCTTGAATCTTCTACTCCAAAAAGTTCCAATTCAAAAGTCCAAGTTCAGACTCCTTCCAGACTCGCCATAGAAAGACGCCAAGATTCTCTCACTTCTCGCTCACTCTGCTCCTTTGTTTGCTGCGCTCCTTGGCTCTACCGCTGCGGCTCCATGACAGTGGGCGTCAGGCGCCTCCACGACCTCCGGAGCCTGGGGCGAACTGGGGACTGGCCCCCTGTGAGCAACCTCGCCTTGGGGGGCACCCAGAATCCACCCTTTCGGCAGATGGGCTCTAGAAGCCCATCTGTGCCCCCTTGGGGCCCTACGGAGCTTTGGGCGGCGGAACCGGAAGCAGAAGTCAGGCTACAGCTCCTTAAAGGATCTGTGTTTGTATGGTTGTTTGGTCACTATGGCAGGCCACCCCTTTGATTCTGGGAAAAGGTGTAACTGCTTTAAAAAATTGTAGGCAGCTCTTTGTTCACACCCCTAAACTCTGATGCATCCTTTTGGAATCAGATAAGAACAGCACAAAATGGGCTTGGCACAATAGTTTCTCTCATCTGTAATCCATTTGGGAACAAATTTCTTACCATGTTTCAGGAATTTCTCTTGAGTATGTGCCTTCAATCTTTGTCAACTCTTAATGACGTTATAGATTTTCTCTACAATTTGTCTCCAACCTGATTATTAATATCATCCAATGGTGCATTCATTGCCTCTGTAACAATTTGGTTTGCTGCTGATCAACCTTTTTTTGTGGGGAAGGTTTCTTTTCTTCTATCTTTCCCAGCTTTTGAGCCTTTCCCAGCAAGGTCCCCTAAAGCTGAATTGCAATCATATTTAAGATCCCTTTCTTTGCTGGTATCTCCAAAACACTGCTATATTGGAGTTACCAATAATAAGCATTAGGAAAATTGCTCAATAAATTACCCAAACTGCTTAAAAATAACCTCCCCTGCGAGTTTCCAAACAGAATAAAAAATATCTTAATTAATCCACAATAGCCCTGTATTGCAATCCTTCATTCCTTGATTTACAAGTTATCCATTTCTCATGGATTGTCTCGGGTTTAAGACTTGGGGGAAAAATTCATTTCTGCCAAGATCTTATTCTTCACAATTTGCCCAATTTGTTCTTTTCTCCTAAAGTCCATTTTTATATGCCAAAGCAAGTTAACTACAATTTTCTTCCAGTTTCTCAGTACCAATTGAGGTATCATTTAATTCCCTTTAGAGAAAAAAAAACTTTGTACCTGCATTTTTTGTTTTTGTGATATTTTATTGTTTTGGTTTTAGATTTATAAAATATTTTATATTTGTATTTATTCTTTTTACACTTTGTTTTATCTATAGTTGTGTATTATCCAGAGTTGCCTTTAAGAATTAACAATCAAACAGTATCCATTGACTGTTTCTGGATTTTCAGGGTCTTTTTCTTAGCATTTCCCAAAAAATAGTTTCAGTCATCAAACTTTGATAGAAGCTAAGTAAGGAGTAATGTCCTCTCACAATCTCTGAGCATATTCTGGGACCTTAAGCTATACATGTGACCATTAGAATTGCCTTTTAAGAATTTTTCAGGGGAACTACCTTGGAAGAAGCCTTCCACTATTATCCACTAATATTGTCTGGAGAGGCTTGTTTGGAAGCTTCTCTGGCATTGGAATGCAGTGCTAAGTCCTAATGTAGCTGGGCAAATATAGCTATTTGTAAAGCTTTTTTCTGCTTGTTTGCCTCTTTTATGGACCCAGATAGGTGAGGAGTCTCTCAGGGCTTTCCCTATTCAGGAGAAACACCATCTGCACATAACATTTAATAGTGGCATCAGGGAAAGCAGAGTGGATGGGATAACCGATTATCCTTCTCCATTTGATACTAGGAGATTTCAGCGTTCCTCTCATATTTCATTGTCAGTTTTAGATAGGAAGAGATTCAGCAGAGGCATGACTAGTTATGAATGCTATGCATATGGCAGGAGTCCTATCAAAACATTCCATAAGCCATAGATGATGTAAACAGGTTGCATGCAAATGTATAATTCATGTATATAAATTCATAGATGTCTACTTGAAAACAGTTATAAGTAACCAGTTTGCCTCATAAAGTAAACTCTGAAGATATACTGTACAGTGCTATATAAATTAATAAAACATGTCAAACTACATGGTTTTTCAAAGAAAATATTAACACGTATTACAACTTGACATAATTGATGAACTTTAGAAATGCTTTTGGGCCATCAAGTAATTTGGTTTGTTTTAGTGTGCTATTTGTGTTTTTCATAAATCCTGGATGAACTTTGGTTTGGGTGCAGTGCATGTACTAAACCCAGTCACCTCACTAATACAGTTTTATTTTATATTTTTAAGGACTTCTCTATGGATTGTGGTATTTGCTATGCTTATCGTCTGGATGGGGCTATTCCAGACCAGGTTTGCGATGACTCTCATTGTGGCCAATCTTTTCATCAAGTTTGTTTATATGAGGTATGATTATCATAAGCATTAAGTATAGTCTTTGTTCTAGGCATTTAACTCCATGCAGTAGCTGTACTACCTTAAAACTAAGGGGAAATCTAATTGCTTAGTAGAGAACAAATAGATTTTTACAACAATAATGTATACTGATACAGAATTTTATTGCTCACTGCATCATTTGCCATTAATTTTATTTCTCAATCTTTTAAGTAATAGTTATTAGAAATTCCTTTAGATGAGTCTTAGAATTATTTTTAAAACAAATTTAACCCTAAGTATAACCAAAGTATCAGAATTGGATCTCCTAAGCAAATCAGCTTCACTTCCAGAGTAGTGTTTGTGTGAAAGACAGACATATGTTGGATTGAAATGTACTCTTGATTTAACGCCTTGAACAGGAGAGATGCTTACCCTGTTTGCAACATTTTCATAGCTATCATCTATCTTCAAATGCAGCAAATAACACCTTGTTTTACTCTCCAGTGGTTACGTGGGCTCCCTTCAAGTCGACAAAGTTTTAACGTCATATTTGGTGAATGCCCATATTGCAGTAAGGTAAGCAAAGATGAATAAAAATGCTTCCAAATAAATTTGAAAATAATGTAATTCATGGGAAACTTCATTATAGTTTTTGTAGTGCGTTCCAGTGTACAAAGCATTAAACCTGAAAGTTTTGGGAATGGTGTATGTTTCAAATGTTTAAAATCTGATAGTTTTTGTAACAATGGAAAATGTTGTAAGCAACTTTATATATAAATCTGTACATAAGTTAACTTTGCTTTGGAAACAAATTTATTCCAGCAAATCACACTGAAAATATCTACAAGGAAAATCTAAATACAAATGGATAACTGCATTTCCTGAGCACTTACTGGAGGAAGGTATCAAAGGAAATAGAGAGAAAGCATTATTAAGAAGACAAGGACAACAATGGCCACAATATACTGAAACAGTTTTCCATGCATTCCAATCTGAGTGGAGCAGCGTGTATAAGAGCCAGTGAGATTTGGAACACATTCTGGTCGGTGGACTGCTGAATATGTGATTCCATTTTCTCTACACTTTTCTTCAAAATTCTTGAAAGAACTGCAGGAATCTGTCCTGGGCAATGATTTTACATAGTCCTGAAAAAGGCAAAACATTACTAGTGCCAATTTGTCTAAGAGCAAGTGTTCAGTACTTTGTTGCTAGAGAGGTATTTTCCCCTTCGTTCTTCCTTTATATTACCAAAGCTAACTAAAAATAGTAACTACACAATTGATTTTTTAAAGACAATAAAGTGGAATTATCAAAAAGATGTATCTGAAGAGTTTTGTTAAGAATGCTTTGCTGCAAACTGTGGCTAAGTGATTACAGATATTCTACTTGAACAAGACTGGAATTTGTCTCAAACAAACACTTTGTAAACTAACATGTCAACTTTTATAAAGTGTGGAGAACATACAAGTCTAAGGACGGCTCCCATTTTCAACCACATGCAAATCAAACATTTCCATTTATTTCTTGAGCCCATTTTTAGTTTATATAATCACGGAAAATTACAATTTTCAAAATGTGTGGTGCTTAAAGCACTGCATTAATGCTCATTGTATTTAAATATCCTTGATATCACTTAGTTGATTTCCATTTGTCATCTATAATTCATGTTCTTCTAGAAAAAAAGTAAAATGAAAAAACAAGGTTTTAACAAACATTGTAATGCAACAAACTCACCATTGAAGGTTGAGTAAATGTATCCAATCTAACTAGTACTGGCTTATCTTGTATTTGGCTACTTTTCATTTGTGCAGTGGCTTTTCTAAGATTAAAAATCTCCTTGTTCTCTAGTTGGCTTTCTTGTCCTTTAACTTGCTTCAGGGTTGGCATCAGCAAAGGAGCCTATTAAATGTACAAATTAAGCCATCCTGAGTGCAATCCATGAAAAGCAGTACCTCTGCAGCGTTCATCCACTGAATTAGTTTTATGTTAAAAGAATTTGAGTGACTCCTAACATGAAATAGATCATGCACAATAGTAGAAAAAACATTGCTTACATTAATGCAGCCATGCAAGGAATAGACAAATTTTATGAAATTAGCAGCTATTTAAGATTATTACAATTTGGTTTCCTAAGTCAGCATTACTTAAAAAAATGTTTCAGTATTTTTTAGAGAAATCAAGGTGACTTAGTAGGTGAAACTTTAGTAGAGGTGAAATGAAGTTTGTCAATAACTAACATACTTTTTTAATTTCAGTGTCATGAATGAGAAAACAAAGATTTTTCTAAGCTTTTAAATGTAATCTATCTATATTACATTGATAGGCAATAGCTCTTGGTTTCCTTATGCCTCTTCCTTTAAAATTTTCTATTACATTAAAGCTGTTGGTTTACATGTATCAGGAGGCTGTTTAAATTGAAATACGAACAGCTGCAAAATGCATTTGTGCTGTGCAACCTAGAAAAGAACAGTAACAGCAAAAGGAATGGGAAAGATTAGCAAATTATACCAATGTTCAGATGGAGTAAGATTTATAAAGTAGGATGCATTGGCAATGCACTAAGACTATCAGTTAAAATGCACTTGATGAAGCACACATTTAAATGTTTATCTCCAATTCCAGTATTCTACTCAAGAGGCAAGAGTTGTGAATTATTTGCCAAGAATGGGCAAAGATTTCTCATTTCCAATTCTTTAAATCTATTTTTACAAAATAGATTTAAAAATTTGTTCCACACACCAGAGGAAAAGGATTGTGTTAATTGAGCAATGAGTATATTTTCTAATTCCAATCTTGTTTTAACAAAAAGATACTCCAAGCCAAAGAATTTTAAATTATCTAAGTAGGTATCAATCCCAATATTTAACAGCACACTGATACAAACCTAATTTTAATGTAATTGTTTGGTGGATATCCAGAATCTGAGTTTTGCCAAAATTGAATGACTTGAGGCAATAATTCACTGCTATTGGTAAATATGTTGTTCTTTCATATAAGTGTTTCTAGACTAGAAAAATCCCATTCATCATTTAGCAAATATTCAGCTTTGAAACAACCCTGTGTCTTTATTTGTTTAATCAAGGATTTACTGTATTATGACAAATACCAGACATATATAACAAACTAAAGGAATGATTACTTTTTATAAACTCTTGCCAATATTATTAATCTCTGCTTCTGCTAGCTCCATATTTGTAATATGAAACATCCTCTTCCATGTTTTTTGTAATTTATGGACAGAACAAAATGGGCTATATTGTATTTTCTGTCATATATGAATATGACATAATAAGCTACAAATTTTAAAGTATTAAAATAAATAAAAGTAAAATACACCTGGTACAAAATTGTCATTATATAAATTATTCAATGCTACAATAATATGGATTATTTATACTTCAATCCCAAATCTGAATTGCAGAGCTCTTTTTCTCTATTTGAACAAATCTGAAGCAATTGCATTGGTAAAAACTGACTAAGAATAGACCTCACATATCAAATTTGGAATTAGTGGAAGCTTTCTATAGAAAATACTTTTTTTAGTAACACAAACTGTGACAATTGACATTTTTTTTTGTCATGATGTTTTATATGTACTTGTAAACAGCAAACCCAATGTCCCATTTTCGTATCGAGATTTGCTTGATGTCAACACTATAACCTGAGACAGGCTTTAAGCTAACCCACAGAAAATAATTTTACTTTTTTAGATTAATCATTGCCAAACATAATTCTGCTACCTATTCCTATATTGAAATCATATAGGTATTATAACTGGGATAAGTGGTGCTGTTAATTTTCTGCAGCCCCTTCCTCACCTTTAGTTTTACTGCCTTCTTTATACAGCACAGAAAATATGTTGCACCTACTCACACACAAGACTAAAATATTAACATAATTCTTGTTGCAAATAATTGTAACAGATGAGGTTAAGTGTGTTTCTCTGAAGCCCCTTCCCCTCACCACTGCAATACTGCTGGGCAAAAAGACATCCAAAACAAAATACAGCTTTAAAAGCAGGTGTATTGTGACATACAAAGAAGCAGGTCAAAGAAAAAAAAATCCCCAGGCTGCCTAAGATACCTACAGATCGCAACCTCTGGCTAGAATTCCACTCCTTGTTCCTAGCCAAATCCACCACTAATTTATTTATTTTATTATTCATTAATCAAGCTTATACAATACCAATTTTACTATTAAGTGACTTGGTAACGGATTGTTTTTCTATACTGTATGTGTGTGTATCTGTGTGTATCCATATCCAACTACAACCTGTATCACAACACATCATTTATGCAGGCTGTGTCCTGCTATTGTAAAACTATGAGGATCACTTACTTAATGGTGTTAAACTAATTTCTGATATTTAAAATAAGTACTTCCCAATGTGGGCTAATTGGTCTAAATTATCTTCCAAGTACTAGACATAAGAAAACAGATAAGACTTGTGAATCTTTGGATGTGCTGTTCTGGCATTTTATAACTGTTAGATTTCCCAAGCTTGAAAAGGAGGAGGAGGCAGGAGGCTGAATCTGAGAATAGAAGTCTGCTTCGTTTTATGAGGAGCTCCTATAAATCCTTGAACACTGTTTCAGAGGATTATGGTCCAAGAGGAGCTTTTAAAGTAGAATTATTAAGGATATTGCTATAGCTTTAATAGAATCAGTGACTATAACTTACATCTGTGCTTACAGATGAAAGAAGAAGTAAACTTTGTCAAAAAGCAGATTTCCTAATTAAAAATGTGCATATTTCAATTAACTTTAGAAAATTGTACCAATCACAGATACAAAAAGAAGCTGCTCCAATTAATTTAGATTAAATGGCAACCACAGGAGCAAGGAAATGGCTTTCTGCTTTGTGGAAAAAGTGATGAAAAAAATACCAAAGTCTATAAAACTCTGGGAAACAAAGTATTGGCAATTACCAAGATCAAAATCCAATGACTTTTTATTAAACATGAACTTTTGTTCTGATTTTCTGCACAACATAAATAGTGTTGACAATTGGGTTTCCAAAGGCACTTGCTACAATAAAATGTAATTGTATCATGAGAGAAAGGTGACAATCTGGAGATCATGAAAAAATTGCATATTCTCAGTGGTAGTTAATTAGCCATGCAAAAGCTCCTCAAACAGAGATTCACTTCTATTAGGAATGATTACTATGCAGACCTACCAATGTCAATACCAGAGTCATTGAAATACTTCTTTTGCTACTAATTGAAGGTTGTAAAGCTTGGTGCCAAGGTTTGGCTTCCAAAGAGCTAATTTATGACTAGGCTGCTATTTTATGTCTTCAGTTGCAACAGCTACAAAACTCAGCAAATCAAAACCATCTGTGCACTAAGATTTGGATCACCATTTATCTTACAGTTGATCAGTCACTTTAGTTTGCTTCCCACATCTTTTGACTAACATATTATTGTGACAGTCCAAAGTTCAATAGGGATATTAAAACTGAATGACATCTTGACCTTGCCTTAAAGAATACTCATCAACAAAGACTTCAGACTTATCCATACGGCAAGAGAGAACCATCTCATGTTTTTAATTGGGGTTGGGAAAGGCTGTTAATCATATTAATCCAAGATTATTAATAAAGATTTGATGCGTTACTACTACTATTACTGTAAATTTTCAATAACACAAAAATAAGGAACACTATGGTATCTCAGTTAATTTATATTGAGACACATCGTAATCCAAGTATAGCTTTTGGAAGGCAAGAATGAAGATATGGCCAAGAAATAAAATCTTGAGGTTGGTGCTAGTGATATAGAACATGAAATAGCTGGAACAATAAAAAGTAACTGCTTTAAATATGGTCTGGAAAATTGCTGGGATTCATGATGATTCACAGATACCACAGAACACAAACTCTATTATGCACAAAGAAAATGAAATTAAACATATCTGCTCCAAGGAAGACAATTTCCCCCATCTTGAGTGTGACATTGTTTTGGAAGCTATCCAAGAAAATGTCAAAATTTAATACTGTACTAGATTATCTAATCTGAAGTTTAGCACTAACACCTTAAATTAGAAACTAATGCTTAAAAATGTAGCATAATCTACTTAGATGCCAGAGTCCTTTTTTCTTTACTCCAAGTGACTGGATTGACAAATGCTCAGCATCTTAATATCTAGCAATAATCTGAAACTCTTCCAAGGTGCAACTCTTGTAAAGCAAGCTTAGTAGTAAACTGCTTCATGGAAATACTCATGCAGTTCCTCTGAAAGCATGATTTGTTACTGCCACCTTCTGGAATCGCCCCTCCCCCCAGTCTAGTCTATTTGGAGATCCTTGAAATATCTCCTTTTGGTCTTATGTAGCTTTTGAGTCAGGTTCTGTTACCTTCTGCTAAGGACATATTAGGGATCTTTTTTCTTCCATTTCCCTCAAAAGTTATCACATTTTCAATTCAGCAATTAAAAGGAATAATTTGAAAAAGACATCTCATATACTTCTTCCACAAGTTTAATTTTCCCAAATATTAAATTTGATTTAAAATTAACTAATCCTTACAAGATGTATTATTACCTCTTATTTATTTAGACTTGACCTTTATTGTTTCATTACTTACTTTCCTGTGGTGAATTATGCATTCATTTAGAGAGGTTTGAGCAGACGTTAAATCCAATGTCTCCTTGTAACAAATTCCTTTTTGTTCCAGGCCATTCAAAAAGATTTTCCTCAATATTTCATATTGGGGTTTTTCATCATATCTTAAATTAGAGACATTTTTAAAAAATCTGACTATTTCACCTGGAAAAAACATAACAGACCAGTTAACACATAAAAACAATCTAATTTTAACCATACTTTCAACATTGTCTAATCAAATGCATTGGTGATGACTATAGATTTTTCCATTGTACAAAATACACATTTTATCAGGCATTTTCACATAATTCAAAGAAATAGTGCAAAGTTTATATTGCTTTCCATGTCACTATAACTGCTGGTTACATCATGGCTCCCGTAGATTCATTCTACTGGTGCAACAGCTTAATGTAGTTACTTGACAGTTTGGAATGAGTAGCTGAAAAAGTTGATGTTTCTACAATATTACAAATAAATAGAAACACACCAGTTTATTTCAAGCCATGTAACATGAATATATTTAAATATGGATGAAGTACAAACTAAGAGCATAGGGCTAGTAATACTGAATTCCAGATTTTATTCTAGAAGGATACATCTGAAAAGAAAGAAGATGGGGGTAGGGATAGAAAACTCAAATGTATACCTTTAAAATAAAGGTGAGTATATATGAGCAAACCCTTTACTTAGTTTCTTAACCTAGTTGAGAAGAATTGGAGACAAGCACATAGTTGTTCATCAGTGTAAAGAAAATAAACATTCACAATTTGCAGTCAAGGCTATTTGATCCAAGATACAAGTCATGCTTATCTGTCTTCTTATAATTTGCCTTATGTTGCATTTTTGTAATGTTACTATTCAAAAATGCAATTGATGTGGCTGCTATTACACTTGTAGCATGTTTTTTTTGTCCGGCTTAAGAACAAGTTCCAAAAGTAGATCATAAATAAACTATTATGTTCTTATGAGCCACTCAGTGTCATATTTCAATTTTTTTTCCAAACAAACAAACAACCCTCCGGAAAATGTTATGTTTGTTTGAATGTTACATTTACTAGATATTTTATGTAAAGTGGAAACAGTAATCTGCCTAAAAAAATGCAAAAATGTGCATTCCACGTCTAATAAAGGGATATTCAGAACAAGGATCTTCACAGTGTTATTAATTGAACAAAGGGGAGCAAGATATAAAGCCTAATGAGACCCAAAAGGTTAAATAACAGCAGCACCCGACCAATCTTCTTGGGCTAAAAAGGTCATCTGGACTCCACCCTGCTTGGTACTCGTTGAGAAGACTACCAAATAATTTTAGGCTTATTGGAAGTTAAAAAAGATCACAAAAGAAGGAAGGTAATGAGAAATTACATCAATATTGTCAAAAAAACCTCTGCCTAGTCATCAAAAATGGGACAACCGGAGGACATCTTAATCCTTTTATTTATTAAGATGTGTTAGTAAATCAAATGGAAATTGGTTTGTCAGCAAAAGTAACTTAGAACGAAATGAAAATAGGGAAGTCTACTGTATGAAACTTGTCAAAAAAATATATGAAAGGCTACCATCTCTCCAGAATGCTTGCAGTTATTCAAACTTATAACCAGAGACCCTGCTAGAATGAACTTAGATAATATAATCAAGCCCAAAAAAACCACCAAAGTAGTTTCTGTGAAAAAAGCTACTAGAAAAAAAAATCTTTTATAAAAAAAACCAGGAGAATGGAGTAGAAACTCAGGAGGCATGCAATATGGGTTACAACAAACAACGTAACAACAATTGTGGGCCAATTTGGGCTAAAAGCATTAATGGTTAAAATTATATAAATACCTTCTAATGAAGTTATAAATGGTTGGGTAGTTAAAAAGACAGGGACATGAAAAAATTATCAAGACACTGCAGAGAAACTAAATGAATTATCCTGGAAATATAGGACAACATTCATATTTGAATTAATACACATAGAAACTCTGAAATAGTGACATAAATAGTTCCTTGAAATTCAGTTGACAGGACCAGATGGTATTTAGCCACAGAAAAGTCAAAATGTATAAATGCTGATCTCTTAACAGAATTACATGTCCTTAAATCAACCTCTATTAGAAAAAGTACTAGAGGAAAATTCATCTTTAATCCATGGAAAGTACCATAGTTAATGGTTTTAGGGAGCAGTGTAAGAAGTTATAGGCTGCTTAGTTTAATATTTGTTTGAAGTGAACTATTAGAAACATTAGCAAAACTTTTTCAAGCCAAAATAATAATTGCTGAAGAATAATTGTTTTTAGAGAAACAATACCACTAGTTCCAGTTCTAAATGTGTCAACAAGTCTCTTCTAAAGGAAACTGCAATGAATATTGTTTACTTGAATTACCAAGCACTGATACCACTGCTGTTCATAATCCAGAGGTGGCTAATTTTGCTGATTACACCAAATAATTCAAACCACTTAAAACAGATTACTCAAGAGTTTCCAGCAAGGGGAATTGGCATTAAAATAGCATATGTACTCACAGTGATTTATTTAACATTTTAAAACTGCAATAAAGAAAGTTTTCCTTAACAAATAACTTTAAGGAAGTAGACATGTCTTGGTAAATGCTATTCACTATACAATTATGGGGATCAAAACAACAACACCCCATGCAGGTTGATGGGATTTTAGCCAGGTGATTGGAAACTGACTTTGTGATTGGGATGGAGGCTCAGTATCAGTACTGAACCAGTTTTAATCTACGAAGAAAGGCAAATTCCATGTTGGCAATTATTAGGAAATATAAAAGTGCTCTTAAATAACACATATTTTGCAGCAACATACATTTTGCAGAATCATTCTTTCCAAATAAGCTTTAAATGTCTTTAACAAAATAATTTAGATTTCACCTAAACTGAACAGTGTGCTAGTATATACTATATAATTACTGCATTTTAACTTCTTGTGTGAACATTTTGTCTCAGAATCATACAGCAAGGAAAATGGAAAGAACAGAAGCAAGAAAGCAATCTAGCAGCAACACTGTTCTTTAACAAGACAAAAATAGTATCTACTTGTTTCTAGCTTTCTTCCAAAATGATAATCAGCTACTTATTGTGGGATTTTGGTATTTTATAAAAAAATAAATAACATTAGCCATCTATTCCTTTATCTCTTACTGAAAGAAGCATCTCTATGACATGTCTATAAAGTACAGATCACTCTTTTCTCTTAGAAAAACAAATCAACTTGACTTGAGGTGACCAAATATCAAGACCAAATATCAAGGATAGTTCATTTTTATGAAAGGTGTAAGAGACTCTTTTTTATTCACAGCAGGTCTAGAAAAGGGGTGTTAAACTCAAACCCCATAGGCTGGATCCACGTGTAGCCCACCTGAGCTCTGTTTTTGCTGGTAGAGCACTTGTGCTAAAGGTGCCCCTAACCAGAGTGATGTTGAGGTGATCACGCCCACCCTGGCCACAACCACCGCATCTCCCAAGGTCAAACACAACCCTAATACGGCTCTCAATGAAATTAAGTTTGACACCCCTGCTCTAGAAGGCATTGTAGTTTGCTATGCCCAGCTGAAGGCAGAATCAGGAGAGTTGGGGGGGGAATTAACCAGGTCCATAGCTTGATAACCTTGGAGGAAACAGAAGCATATCCATTTCTCCTCTACCCCTGTGAAGGTGCACCTTTCAGCATTTTCAAGCCAAGTTTGAAATAGAAATATTGACCATTTGGAGTCATTAACTAGGCAATTTGAGTGGCCATCCTCAAGGGAGAAATATTATAATGCTCATATGTGTTTACACTTACCGCAGTTTTCTCCTGCAGGAGCCCACCTTGTTACTGAATCAGGCAGTTCATCAAGAAGCCTAGAACGATAAGAATGAGCCACTTGTGAGATTGGGGGTAAAATGGTAATCCTCCCTTTGGAAGCTAACAAATTCTTTGGGAACCAAGAATAGTTAGCAAATCACCCTCTCTTCTATATTAACTCTTTACAGACAGATATTAGACAACACAGAATTATGGCTGAGAAAATAAACTGACAAACTTTTTGTAACTGTAAGAGAAGAAATTCCTCCCAATTTGCTTTCTTTCCTATTAGAGTATAGATTAATAGCCCCATTTTAAAGAGTTCACCTGATTCCTCCTTGTTGCTCATAAATGGATTTTATACACTGATGCCATTTGATAAATTTGCTATTACGATTTATGTCTATTCAGTGAGGCTCATTCTCAAGTAAGTATATGGAATATACAGTCTAAGGTAATTCCAAAATTGCACCAAATCAAGTTTCTTGCTTAATAAATTTCTAAGTTAAACTGTACATTCTTTTCTAGAGCAGAGAATGCTATAGCAAAGATTATGCCTACCTATTAATCAAACCAATGTTGTGCTCTTCTACCTTTTAAATTATTTCTGCAAAGTAAGGACTGAGAAAACCTTGGGATTTGTGCTTATTGCAGCCTTCAAATCTTCTGTAAAAGATTACTTTTAACAGGAAATAATAAATTATTTAAAGAGACAGACCAAAAATGAACCTCAAAGGTTCCGATATTTTAGTGGCAGGTTTCATACTATTCAGAAGCTAGCCTGAAGTCAACATGCTTATACAGGTTTAATCCACTCCAACATCCACATCTTTTTGTGCTAAAACTAGTACACACAGAGACAGACAGACAGACAGACAGACACACACACACACACACACAATTACCAATACACAAATTCAGTAGCCAAGAATGAACACATTGTAGCCTTCACTACTGGAATGTACTGTACTGATCGCTGGTCTAGATCACTGTCAGTTCCATTATGCCTTAAAGGCAGGAACCCAAAGGAAAGAACACATGGCAAAGGGTGCCCAGCCTCTGCTTGAGCACTTCAAGCAAAAGAGAGATGGATCATCATTTCTCACAGTAATCAGCTTCACAGTTTAAATGCTCACATGAATCTTTGTTTCTTGGCAGCTTTGGAAATGAAGAAAAAAAAACACCTTTTGTCACTCAACAGTTTTAAGTTATCATTTCTCTAATATGAGGAAGATTCTACAGCAGACCTATTGTCTATAGCATCTGCTTTCTTTCAGAGCAAGACTGGCCAGTAATTAAGTGTAGCTTTGATAGGAAGTTCAGTTAAATAAACCCAATAGTTAAAAAAAATCCCACACAATATCACTAAATTTACTGTGAGAGAGGCAAAGGAAACCGAATGCCTCCTACTGGTCTAGAGAAATTTCCTAACAGTTAGAACAATTAATCAGTGGAACAACTTGCCTCCAGAAGTTGTGAATGCTCCAACACTG